>JAZEWU010000047.1:1541699-1557188 GCA_036362915.1 Geotria australis | reverse complement strand
CTAGTGCGGTGTGTAAACATTGTCACTAGGGAGACAAAGGCGGCCGAGCGTGGTGCCGGTCACCCACTCCTTCATGTGCCGTGTTCACTTTCGTAGGTGCTCGCTAACGGCACTTGACCCTACAGTCTGTTAAGGATATACGGGGGATCTTTGTCTGTTATTGTGGCCGCACGTGGCCTCAAAGCACGCCTAGCACTGGCACCCGAGCTGGATTCTAATCCCGGCTCGGATACCTTTCTGTGCGGAGTTTGCACATTCTCTCCCCGTGCCCGCGTGGGTTTTCGCCGGCCACTCCGGTTTCCTCTCCACACTCCAAAGACAAGCTGCTGCATTGGTTAATTGGCCTGCGGACTACATTTCCCCCCGTACGCTGTGATGGACTGGCATCCCATCCTGGGTATAGCCCTGCCTTGCGCCCTGTGTCTGCCGGGATAGGCTCCGGCCCACCGCAACCCTGTACAGCATTAAGCGGTTTCTGAAAATGGATGGATGGATGTTTATGACTAACCTGTGACGACTTGGGTTTGTCAAGCTCGTCTTTAGTTTATTTTTCGCAACAACTTTTTCTGGTAAACAAATAACCGTTATAAGGAAACTCTCCGCGTTCGTCGGCAACACTGTGTGGCCTTAAAATAACACAGGCGACGTTTCGGGGCAATGGCCCTTCTCCGTGGCCCGTGCTGCCCGTAACCCATCGCTCGCTCCGTGCATCACTCGCTTTTCGCTCCGTGCATCGTGTCTCCTCCGTCGTGTGGAGTGTGTCTCGTTGCCTTACGATTGTTCATCTCTTTTCTTTTTTCCTCCCCCCAAAAAAAGCCGCGTCGACCGCGAGCAGCGGCGCGTTCCGTTTCTCTCCCGTGTCTCAAGTAAGGCCTTGCGTGCGCGTCTGTCGACGGAGCCGTCTGTCATTTCACGTCATTTTCTGTCACATGGCACCTTTCGGGGGTTCGGAGCGCTCGACTTTCTGTGGTGCAGATGCCACCCACGCGCTAACCCACGTGCTCCTTCATCCGCAAGCTCACTCACTGACTTATACACTCGACCGCACTAACCTACTCGCAGACGCGCTCATTCACTCACTGCGCCTCGCGCACAGAATGGTCTCGCCCGGGGCGGTTCGATTCCCGCCTCGGGCACCTTTCCGCGTGGAGTTTGTGCATTCTCTCCATGTTTCTGCGTGGGTTTCCTCACTAATTAATTGGCCGATAACGTCGTAATATATAGGACGCAGTTTCTGGCGATATGTTGGTGCCGGCAAACCGCCTGGCTACCTCCTCTCCGCCTCTTTGCGGTTTCCTCGCGCCTCTGAGTTGGTCTCAGGGTCCGGAAAATTACTACGGTACCACTTTGTGGGAGGTAATTGGCTGCTCCCCATTTCCTGTTTGAGCACGAATCTCATCACTCACCATTCTCAACCCATCAGTGGGCCGCTGCATCTCGCTGCGCTGTGTTTTCGCCTCGCGCCGCGTGTTGTTCGGTAAGATGTCCAACCTTTCGCTGCAAGAGTTGGAAGCTTCTTCAGGATCCGAATTCAGATCCTGAAGAAGCTCCGTGCACACGAAGCGAAACGTTGGCCATCGTGACGGACAGGCGGCGCAACCCGTAAACGCATTGGAGAGCGACCCGGCGTGCTTACGCGTCTGACAACGAACCGCGGCGATAACACAGTGTTCGGAAGTTAGTACCGGGATGATAATGCATGTTGGTGTAATTATGTGTTTTATAAAATAAACTAGCGAGCGGGTTTTTTTCTAAAACTGAAAATCGTACGTTTGCTCGTTGAATCGCGGGTTTTCGAGACGATCCGTCAAGCTGTTTTGACAAACAAGAACATCTCCCATATTTCTTCCTGCAAAAGCTGTCGACATTTCCCAATAAAACCATTCCGTCATGTCGGTGAAGAATTCCCCAAATTACAAGGAACGCTTCCATGCTCGCCAGGTCTCAAAAGCTCAGCAGGGGGTGAGCCTGAACAGTGCTCGGATGGGTGACCACTGTTCATTAACCACCACGCTCTAGGCTTCTGCCAGGCTGTGTTGTCAATTAACGAAGTTCAGTAGGTATCCTGTAAATATCTCCACATTGGGCAATCTGAGGATGAATGTATCAGCGCACACTCATCTATATAGGCGAATGAACTTACACACACGCTCATAAACCTTTATGAAACATCGTTTGCACTTCATTGAATTTTTATTTTCACGTAAATTTCTGGCACACGTACTGACTTGACGATGCCACTGCCTTCCCTTCTGTCCCAATCCCTGACCCTACCGCATTGCCCCCCCCCCTCGCTTTTCTTGCAGTGGTTCTGGCCATCCTGGCTTGCTGGACACGGGCGCGGGGCAAGCGTGGACCGCACCACTCGCGAGCGAGGGGGGGCAGTCTGGCAGACGTGCGTGAGAACGTCGTCTCCTACAACGAGGAGGGAGGAGGGGAGGATGACCAGGTTTAACGGGATTCTGCGTTGTCCCATGGCATGAATTGCCTCGTAATAATGTGCCATATTGGTTGGCACGCTGATCAATTCCATCATTTAATAAACATTTTACTAAATGCTACTGATAACGCGTGGCACATATTCACTAAATTTTCAAGGTATTCATTCGAAGAGAGAACGACTCAGAGGCATAACGAGGAAACCGCTGAGAGGCGGAGGAGGCAGCCAGGCGGTCTGCCGGCGCCATATTGCCACTAGATACTGCTTCCTATATATTATGACGTTATCGGCCAAATAATTAACGACGGCATGCCTGACGCGCACCGCGACCCTGTATAGGATTAAGCGGTTTCTGAAAATGAATGAATGAATGAATGCCTGACGCGCTGTGCCTCCCAGAACCTGTTCAGCATGGCCGAGCTGCAGAGGCCGCTGCAGGGGCCCGAGTGTCGGCCCTCGGACTGCGAGGAGGGCCCCTCTCGCTTCGCGCCGTCGCCCGTGGCCTCCTCGTCGCTGTGCGACACGGACCCCGATGTCCCCGCGATCCTCTCGCGCTCCGACGTATACTTCTCCGTCATCCGTGGTCGCCCGGGGTCGGGCTACGCGGGACGCTCGGGGACGCCGCAGAACGGCGGCGGCGGCGGCGAGGCGCGCGGGAACAAGAACGCGGAACCGTGCGGCGCCAGAAACGCGCTCGCCAACGGCAGGAACCACGAACCGTACGGCAGGAGTCAGGAGCTGCGCGGGAACGATCCGGAACCCCAGAACGGGAATCCGGAATCTCGCAACAAAGATCCGGAACTTTACGGTCAGAATCGGGAACGATCCGAACCGTACGGCGTACATCCGGAAGCGTACGTCCAGAAGCAGGAGGTGCGCGGTAAGAACGCGGAACAATACGGCGGAAGCCTGGAACTCCCGACGGAGCTCGAACTTTTCGAGAACGCCGAATCGCGCAAGCCGATCGTGTCGCTCCCCGGCTACGGTTTCGGACTCGATCTCGGCCTCCCGTCGCACGCCGGAGTAGTCGGAGGACGCTTCCCTCTGACGGGAGACCCGTTGCCCGGAAACCCTCCGCGCTTCCCCATCCCGGGCGCGCCCGCGTCGGAAGCCGCCGTTCCGGAATTGCCGTCCCCGGCTGGTCTCGTCGGTCACGGCGGCGGCAGCTGCGGCAGCATGAGCGGCGGCTCCTGCAGCAGTATCGGAGGCGGCAGCACCGGTTTAGCCGGCGTCCGCGCGGCCGCTGGAGGCCGCCCGGCTCCGCCGGCCTTCAAATCCCAGCGGCCTCCGCCGCCGGACTACAACCACTACCTGTCTCGGGTGATGGCGCGGGCCGAGAAGCAGCCGGACGACCCGCCGCCCCGCGTCTACGCCGTCGAGGGTGGCGCCACGCCGGCTGGAAGCCTCAGCACCATCACGTCGGGCGAGTGGGGAGACGAGGAGTCGGATTGCGGCGCCGGTGGCGGTGGCTGCGGCGGCGTTCGTGGCTGCCGGGGTCTGCCCTTGCATCCGATGAGCGCGGCGCCCAGGGCGCTCGCTGTGCGGGGAGACGGCAGCGCGAGAGGAGACGGAGCGCGACTGGTCTGGGTGGTGGATTCCGTCGCGGAACAAACCTGAGCGGCCGTTCGTTTTAATTCGGTTGTGCGCGCGGCGGCGTCCGTTTCGCTTGTTCGGTTCGGTTTCTGCGGTTGTTTTCTTTTAGCACTAATAAAGTCGCGTTTCAGTTACGGATGTCGCGACCGTGCGTGCTAATTGCTGTGACATGGCCATTATGAGCCCCCCCCCATTCCCCAGAGCCCCCCCTCACAACACGTCGATAATTTTTTTGCGCGTGTTTTTCGTCATGCCGGTGCCAAAAACTGTTTCCGTTCAGTTCAGCAATAATTTGACATGCAAATTCACGCCTCTGTCCTCATATGCGAGTAATGTCGCGGTGAGCCGGAGCCTATCCCGGCCCTGTGTCTGCGTGTCCGCGTGGGTTTTCACCGGGCACTCCGGTTTAACTCCGACAGTCCAAAGACATGCTGCTGCATTGGTAAATTGGCCTGCGGACTAAATTTCCCTCGGTGCCCTGTGATGGACTGGCGTCCCATCCTGGGTCCAGGCTCCGGCTCACCACGACCCTCTACAGGATTAAGCGGTTTCTGACAACGGATTGATGAATAATAGTACTGTACAGGCCTTCGTTAATCCACTGCTGGATGAAGGCCTCAACTACGGCGTGTCTTTTGCGGGGGGGTGGTGAACCTTCGCCATAAAATTACCTCAGCACTTATGCACGAAAAGCTGTTGTACGAAACGGCTTGACTTTTAGGTTGTATGATTTCATTTTATTTGTTTTACTTCTGCAACACAAATAGACCTCAGACATTTGAAATCAAATATTATTTCGTAATACCCACGTTGGCGGTGGCGCACAAGCACACCTAACATAATAAACTCAACACGAAACGTCGAAAGGGGGAGAGAGGGAACGCTCGACATGGCTATCCCGAAAGAACAGCGATGGAAAGCAATTATTATCCTGATTTAATTTCGAAAAACAGCTATGGAGAGCAATTCTCACACATCGAGCCATGGAAACCTACATCAGTGCACTGCCATTAACAGTAATCGTGACGTCTGTAACCCGCGAACGTTCCCCGGACGGTAATCTAACGTAGATCTTCTTCTTCTTTGCGATTCTTCGAAGCACGATGGCTAGCTTCTGGACATCGTCGTCTTTCAGCTTGGCTTCGAAGTGTTTGGTAGAATTCGCAGGCAATACCAAGTACTACCTGACAGGGATCGCGACGTGAACGCTTCTACCTTGTAGTTTGAAGTGGTGAACACTCAGACTAACGGTTTATACACTGGGGTAAAAGTTGAATGCGTACCAGGATAACACGTAACCAACTGAAGCAGGTGAAATTTAGTTTGAAAAAATAAATTGTACGAATTTGTAGGAGAAATGTTTTATTTTTTATTCCTTGTGGCTGATGATAATAAACCTGTTTGTAACTCGCCTGTTTTTGTCCATTTATAAACACAGACAGCATCAAATCTTCTTCTTTGCGATTCTTCGAAGCACGATGGTCAGCTTCTGGACATCGTTGTCTTTCAGCTCGGCTTCGAAGTCTAATAATGGAGCTTTGTCGATTGTTTTCACAGTAAGCCAGCTTTTATTTCAGCTTGAAGGAAGCGTTGAGCTATGCAGCTCTTTTTAACAGTTGTACGGATAGGTACATGATAGGTGAGTGTTTATATTCTATAGTACATATGGGCGTATGGATTTATATTACGGCTTTATATTACATAGGTATCTGGATTTGTAATACATAATATAGATAGGTATAAGGGTATATATTACATAATACATATAGGTACATCGTTTTACACTACGCATGTAACGCTAATGCTTGTGCCTTTGATCAAACCATCCAGTGGCCCTCGATCTTGGATGTGAGCTGGAGCCTATCCCGGCAAATACAGGGCACAAGGCAGGACACCGGGGGCAATTTAGTTCGCAGGCCAATTAACCTATGCAGCAGCATGTCTTTGGACTGTGGGAGGAAACCTGGGTGCCCGGCAAAAACCCACGCGGACATGGGGAGAACATGCAAACTCCACACAGAAAGGCACCCGAGCCGGGATTCGAACCCGGGTCCTTCTTGCTGTGAGACGGCAGCGCTACTCACCTCGCCATCGTGCCGCCCATATTTTTTTTATTTCCATCCATCCATCCATTTTCAGAAACCGCTTATTCCTATACAGGGTCGCGGTGAGCCGGAGCCTATCCCGGCAGACACAGGGCGCAAGGCAGGGGAACACCAAGTTTGAGCTGGAGCCTATCTCGGCAGACACACGGCGCAAGGCAGGGTTATTACCCATGATGGGACGCCAGTCCATCACAGGACACCGGGGGCAATTTAATTTAAGAAACGTTAATTATTTGGCCGATAACATCATGATATTATAGGAAGCAGTGTGTGGCAATATGTTGGCGCCGGCAAACCGCCTGGCTGCCTCCTCCGCCTCTCTGCACTTTCCTCGCTACCCCTCTGAGTCGTTCTCTCGTCGAATGAATTATCTTCGACATTGAAGAATGAAATATGTGCGCGTTCTAAATGTTAAATTATTATTATTCCCAACAAAAATGCCCAACCTCCCCGACTCAAAGCCCCACCCGTCGCCCGTCAATCAACACCAAGCCCCGCCTTCGTCCAACCGGACCCCGCCCCTTTTAAACCCACGGTCCCCGCCCACCAACAACAGTGCAGCCATAGTGCAGTCGGCTGTGTCGTAGCGGCTATACACAGAGCTTTGGGGGCTGCAATGGCTGGGTGACGATACCGACAACTAGAAAGGGGGGGGGGAGGGGGTAGGAAACGCCAGTTCCGGCGCCAACAAGCAAGACGGCGGCCCGTTCGCTTTGCAAAGATGTTGCCCTGAAGAGAAGGAGCTTGGTGGAGGAGGTAAGGACCTACGGCGAGCCGAAGCGGCCATCTTCAGTGACGTGGGTTCGTAGTGAGCGAGGTCGCTGTTGCGCTGATGGTGGTGGTGGTGATGTCCTCTCTCTGTCTTTCTCCTCCTCGCTCGGCCTTTGGTTCACAAGCAAAAGGCAACGGGAGAGACTTGCAGGTTTTTTTTCCGGCTGCCCCTCTATGCGAGGGATAGGCAGGGCCGGGCTCGTGGGTAGCCGCAAGTCATTGCCGCTGCATTGCTCGTTGCGTTACGATGGTTCGTCCGTGTTTATAATTCGCGCTCGTGGGTTTGTGTTGTGTCTTGCTTGGGGGTTTCAGCAGACAGCCCCCCCCCCGCCCAGCCCCAATATTATTATTAGCATTAATAATGCGTGCGGCATGTTTATTCGACAATGAAAGTGTATATTCTTTGCAGGACCGTGCTACGTTTGCAGCGCGGCAGAATCCACCGCTGTACTGTTATGTGCGCGCACGTTTATGCTCCCACCCTTCACACCTTCCCACACCTTGACCAGAGTGGTGAAGTATGGTCAAATTCTGTAACATCCGCGCTCGCCCCCCACCACACGCGGCGTGGGGAGCGCGCCAACCTCATCCAGCAGTGGATTGACAAAAGGGCTGTGCGCACGTGCATTGCACATGTACGTAGCTTAAATGTTCATCCATTTATAGGAAACGTTGATATTTCAATGTTTTACAGTCTTGGGAGGGATCAAGGTATTCTTGGGATCCGAAACGTAACGGAAAGGTTCTTTACCTGTAACATCTAACAATCCCATCAGCATTGGGTCGGGCAAGCCTTAGTGCTTCTTCTTCTTCTTTGCGATTCTTCGAAGCACGATGGTCAGCTGATGAGGCGCAATGGTGCAGAGTTAGTCTTGAATGGATGCTGCGGAAAGGATTGTCTCTCAGAAGACCCTCCAGTTTAATGGCCTGTCTGAGAAATACTTTCCTTTTTTGCATGTGGCATAGACGGATGTGTAAAGGAGATACATTGCTGTTATAATGGTGTTCAGATGACTATTTAAAGCGTAAGACGTTCAAAAATAATATTTCACGCTGGGTCTGTGTATTTGTCTTGGCCTTATGCCACGTGGTAGCTTCATGACAAAGGTCGTATTAATCCACCACAACCGGACAATGTTTCCGTGCTTACAAATATGTTATTCATTTCAATCCCGCTTTAAATACCTCTACGTACTGATTGTAGGTTTTCACGGCTCGATTCATGATGGTTGCTTTTCAAAAGCTCCAGGGCAAAACCTCGCGAGAGAGAGGGAGATCGCTGGAAACGACTATCCCGAAAGAACAGCTTTGAAAAGCACTCATTAAATACATAAATTTCAGTTCTGCGGTTATTGAGTCGTTGTTTTTACAGTACAGTTGTCAGGTTACAGGTATAGTATTTGGGTTGTAATTGATTTTTGTTGATAGTACATGCATAGTTTACCTTTTGAATTGTTGATGATGGAGCACTAAGCAGCACTTCGTCTATATAAATACGTAATATATACTACAAACTCTTAAAACGTACGTTATCACTCACTATTTCCCATACCAGATTTTAGTAATATAAACTTGGAAGGTGAAAACGTGATTGAACAGAAGTAGTGTGGTTATGCCAGAGAGTACATCCATCCATCCATCCATTTTCTAAACCGCTTGTCCTGGTGAGTGTCGCGGTGGCAGCAGTCCAAGGAGAGTTGACCAGACATCCCTTTCCTCAGCTCTTCCTGGGGGATTCCCAGGCGTTCCCAGGCCAGCCAAAGGAGATAATCCCTCCAGCGTGTCCTGGGTCGGCCTCTAGGTCTCTGCCCAGTGCGCCGTGCCTGTTGGACTTCCCGGGGGAGCCTTCCACCGGGGAGATGCAGCGATGAAATTAACTCATTTTCGGCTGCTAGGCGGATTGTTACATCTCACGATCGTGAGGTATCGCAGCACCTTGGTGAAGCCTTCATCCAGCAGTGGACAAATCATAGCCGGTGATGTTTGTTGTAAGGAAAGCCTCACTGAATGTGATTTTTTTAACAAGCTCCTGCATTGTTTAAGTTTATTTGATTTGTTACACAGACGATGATCAATATTTCCGAGAACGGGTACAACAGAGTCCTTGGGATGTTTGGCTGGTTCCGTTAATGAGCGGATTAATGTTGGGGGGGGGGGCGGGGGGGGGAAATCGGAGAACTCAACTTAATTGCCCAAACAGGAAAACGGGTCCATAATTAAGAACAAATTAAAAATAATAAAGCAACCAGTGTGTACAGTAGTCTATTTAAATATGTATGCACTGCATTCTGTAATTTACCCAAGTAATCCTCGCTGAGTCTCAATGCTCAGGAGGGTTCTGCTTCATTGGAATGTTTTTGTCAAATGTACTTTCTTTGGTTTTCACGTGAGAGGAAACTAGAGAACTGGGAGTAAACTAGCCCGTATGAGACTTTATACCACTCAGGTCTGCACTGATGGGTTCCTGAGTCTGCTTATCGTGCTGTCATCTCTTGGCCGCCTTGCATCCCAGTGGGTTTGGAGTGTTATAAATATGTGATCTGCCCAACCGCGTCTCCCGCAGGCATGCAACCGCTATCTGAGTCATATGGCACAGGTATGGGTCTGTTGGACTAAGTAGTGCCACGGTGATTATAGCATTGCGGTGACGGCAAAGAGTCGAGTACTGTACAGCACTCCTAACACTGTAGCACCCACTGCAGGCTGCGACACTTATTTCTGTATATGGTGGTCACCCATCCATCTATTTTCTAAACCGCTTGTCCTGGTGAGGGTCGCGGTGGCAGCAGTGAGTGGACCAGACATCCCTTTCCTCAGCAACATATTCCAGCTCTTCCTGGGGGGGGGATTCCCAGGCGTTCCCAGGCCAGCCGAAGGATATTATAATCCCTCCAGCGTGTCCTGGGTCGGCCTCTAGGTCTCCGCCCAGTTGGCCGTGCCTGGTATACTTCCCGAGGGAGTCTTCCAGGGGGCATCCTTACCAGGTGCCTGAACCACCTCAACTGGCTCCTCTCAATCCGAAGAAGCAGCGACTCTGAGGTTGTCCCGGATTTCTGTGCTCCTCGCTTGGTCACATGTTTCATAACTCTTCAAGCTGAATCCTGTTCGGTTTATGAGCTTCGTAACACGTGGAATTTGTACTAATCCCAACCCTGTATTATCTTTCATTCGACTCCCCACGTTGTCATTTTTAGGTGTGACATGGCGAGAGGCGTGTTGTGTGGAAGGGGATAAAACGACAACGACTGGAAAGCACGGCTCGACAACCCCGACACAGCTCGCTCGCTCAAGCAAGACTCAGCCCCAGGTTCATCAACGCAGAGGAGAGAGGGCAGGGCCGTGGGGCTTTCTGCGACCTGAGGATGAACCATCAGAGGGCTGAAAGACCGAAGCGTAACAGAATACAGAAGCAACGGGTCGGCCAACTTTTATTCCATTGTTCTTACCGTGTGTGTGTGTGTGTACGTGGTGTTGGCCCCACCAACTACCATGTTGAACATGTGTTGGCCTTACTTAGTTAGGCGCTTTGTAACAGCACTTACAGCAAGACTTAATGGTATAGAGTGGACATTTGCCTTTGTTTGGTGCGGTGGCCTGAGTTTGATTGTTGGCCACGGCTTACGTGAGTGTTGAGTGATATCTGAACCGGGCTCGGGTTAGGATAAAATATTTAAAAGGGGACTATACATTAAACATATCGGATGATAATAAGTGTACCTAACCGCACCTGCTATGTCTCCCTTGCATAAAGGGATAACATGTCAGTTGGTGAAATAAAATACACTGTGCCGCGCTCACAGATTCCTTATTCACTCACGTTGGGGTTGTTAACCGACTATCACATTTTCAGTGTTAGTTTTCATGACTGTCATGATTTACTGATGGGACTCGGGCACAGAGTTGCAGGCAGTGTGTGGCTGTGAGCTGTGACTAATCTCATTTAAAGGAGCTCTTGTGGTCTTGCCTTAACGTAATCCTGCGAAATTCCAAAGCTTAAGGTGCTTTTGTTAAGGCGCAAATGCAGCCCTCCTCCCACACAGCTCCCAGCACGTGGATGGATTGTTACTACTCTCCTGGGTCACGCCCATTTAATTAAAGAGTTGGTTACGTCTCTTGTCTTGTACGCTTTGTCTAGTTTGTGTTTTTGGCCTTGTATGACCTCTGCCTTTGGTAATATTGATGTCCTTATAAGAGTAATAATACTAAACAAAAAATGGCACAAACAAGCGCCTCTCCTTGCTTCTTTACAAGGAGAGCCGCCTGCCTGAAATGAACCGAGAGACGAAAATAATAATGCAATTGAATTCAACTTTATTGTCAATTTTGCCATATGTACAGGACATATAGAGGATCGAAATGCCGTTTCTCTCAGACCCCGCTGTTGGCATTTACATGGACTGGAACACAACAACAAAGGTTTAAAAATACTAGGATAAAAAACAAAAGTCAATTTTTTTTTTATATATTTACAAGTTAAGCTAAGCTGGGGGTCCGGGGGGGGGGACAATAACAAGGCACAGATCTAGAACAAAAACTATAATTACAACAAACATAGTGCAAATGGAACTAATACAGTACAGATATAATAATAATAGCATTTTATATTGCGCCGTTCACCCGAGGGTCACAAAGTGCTGCACAACGTACAGAAAAAAAAAATAACTATTAAAAACCAAAGCAACAAAAAATAAAATTATTAAGGCTGCTTCGAATACACTGAAAGGTCGTGAAAGCACGTGTTTCCGGAGCAGGTTCTCCCAGCTTAACGTCTGCCCATCCCCTCTGGGCGCGCGGGTCACCCCCTCAGGACTACAACAATGGCATCCCGTGGTGGGAGGAACGCTACGTGCAGAGGGCCCTGCACCTCTCCCTCAAGGACCACAGGGCCTCCAAGAAGTCGGCGAGCGCGGCGGCCGCCGACATCGGCGCCGACGATGACAGCATGGGCAGCACATCGGGCGTGAAGCGTGAGTTTTATGTTTTCCGTCAAAAAATGTCTCCGGTTTTTTTTCGCCGGCGCTCCACACGGTGCGTGCCAGTCCCACCGCCCCGACCAGTGACTCTCGTCCTTAATGAAGGAGGGCCGCCGATGCCACAAACATTCGGCAAGAGGTAAACGTGAGATAATGATGATAATAATAATAATAGCATTTTATAGAGCGCCTTTCACCCGAGGGTCACAAAGCGCTGCACAAGGGCATCGGAGAGAACAGCATGTCAACGACAGGAATTATTATTTAAAAAAAACAGCTAATAAAAACCAAAGCAACGAAAATTTAATGATTAAGGCTGCTTTGAATACACTTGAAAGGTCGTGAAACTGGCAAGATGAAGGTGCAAGCCTGCTTATGAATTCATTTGGCTCGTTGTTAGTCTGCATGTTACGAAATATGGCTTAGGGCATGGCTGTGCCTTGATTAACAATTCGCTTTGCCATTGTAAAACAAACGCATCCACAACTAACATGGTATGTGATTGCTACTGACTGTAGGGGTAACATCTTATATACAGTGATGTTCGTAGGTTACAATTAAATCCACAGCCGTTTGTACTTCCACCGTTTGATGGAAGCTTGCTGATATTGTGCCGGTTATGGGGATTGTTTGACCACATTGCACACTGCTGCTGAGCAATGACTGGAACCAAACTCAGGTCTCCAGGTTCATAGTTGCACTGCGCTAACGGCTGCACCGCTGCTTCACCCTACTATTGTGAAGGAGGCTAAAGTGTGAAATGATGCCACGTATATTGGAGTCTATGTGTGACTATCGACCGTTCTTTGTACAGGGAAATGTTTTGGTTAGGGTTGATTGGTTTTATTCACAGAGTAGGGTCGGCTTGAAATCTCACATTGCTTAGTCATGTGCCGGATGCTAAATCTCCATCAGCAAGTGAACCAAGTAATTCACTTCCTGTGGAGCGTAATGCTAAATCCCACTTTCTATGGGCTTTAGCATTCACAGCTGAATTATAAAGGAGGTGGAGAGTACTGTACATTGTGCTTTGTGTTTTTTTTTTCAAATATGCACCGCAGCGGGTCACATAAGCTCTGTAAACTGTACGTTCGGCATGTGGCAAACCTCACTTAATGACCGATGACACTGGAGGCAAAGTTGGGTGCCTCTTGGGTCTTCTTACCACATTCCGTCCTTGTTCACCCCTTTAATTGAAAACCTTGGAATGTTTGTGTTATCGGGGATCACGCTGGGTTGCACCATTGTTATCCGTTGAGCTGTGTAGCTCTTTTTAACAGTTGTCCAGCCTGGGAGGGGTAAGCACGTTACAACATCTCGGGGGCACGGGTGACAATTTCGTCAGGACAATTAACTTAGGCGGCGTTGCCTTTGGACACTGGGAGGCAACCGGCCAACCCGGGTCAAGCCGGCTGTTTAAACCGACAACAACAACTGTCATATGACGCATTTAGCAGAATGTGGATGAATTTTGGTTTAAAAAAAAGGCCAGGAAAATGTAAACAATCTATTTTTTTTTACTTCAGCCACTATTCATAACCTGCCTGGTGTACAGAAATGCTTTTGAAGTCCTGTCGAAAGTTTGTTACATTTTTCTCTATCTGTGGCTTTACGTTCAGTTAGCGTGTAATGTAATGATCCCACCGAGGCTGCGTACACTCCAGCCCCGCGCGGCTCAGCCGGCTATTGAGAGTGAAGCTGATCTTAATCCCCTGCTCTTCACGCAGTTGTATATCAGTTTACAAACATTTTCCGAGTTGCGTAACGTGCATTAATTCTTTTAAATACGGGAGCGGTTGCATAGTGGTGAGACGTTGTGTTATGTGTACTGATGTAGGTTTTCACGGCTTGATTGTAATGAGGATTGCTTCCTGTAGCCGTTGTCTCGGGATAGCCGTGTCGAGTGTTACAGCTGTCTCCTTCGTGACGTTTCACCTCCCGCGCTGGAGGCATCTTCAGGCGTTTTACGAGTTCAACTGAACATTCTCGGCTCACTGCAAATATATATAGCACAACACGTTCAGCTGAACTCAGAAAACGCCTTAACATGCCTGCAGCGTGGGAGGCGAAACGTCGCGAAGGAGAGAGATGGAACACTCGATACGGCTACCCTGTAAGAACAGCTATGGGGAGCAATTCTCATTGTGCTCTGTACCCGACCGACCTGAGTTTGACTGGTGGCCCCAGCTACCATCGCTGGCAACTATTTTCCGAACCAGTGTTGGGCAACCCTTGCCATCACCAACCCGTGCTGACCAATGTGGTAAAGTTTGGTGAAACATCCGCCTTGACCGGCGTGGTGTAGGCATCCCTTCATCCAGCAGTAGATTGCTATAGGGTTTGTTCATATACATTATTTGCCATTGTTAAACGATGCAGAAGTTAGTGTTGCCGCACACACAGCAGTGCATTAACAAAGGGTTTCTAAAAGAAACGAATAAGAAGGCAAGCTAGTTTATTAAGCGAGCGTCCATTTCATTCAGGAATTCCGAGGATATTTTCTTAACAAATTGCCGTGCAGCACTGTAATGATGAAGGCATGTTGTTGGGTGCATGTTCCACTCGTGCCGACACCGGTGACGATTTTCTGAACCGGTCCTGGGCCTCTCCCAGGTCGACTCAGCCTCAAACGAGTACGTGGTGCGTTGTGTAACCATCGCCACGAGGGATACAAACGTATCCGGGTGCGGTGCAGGCCACCCCGTGTGCCGTGCTGTCCTTCATAGGTGCTGGTTAACAGAACTTGACCCTACAGCCTGGTAAGGCTATACGGGGGATCTTTGTCTTCGTTACACGAGTTAGATAGATGTTTATTATTACAGCAGAAAAAACACACAGTGAGCTTGCAAGCTCTTTATGGGATTACTGCGACACAACAAACATGCGAATTGAGGAAAAAAAATATATACAATCCATCCATTTTCGAAACTGCTTGCCCTCGTGAGGATCGCGGTGGCAGCAAATAATATAATAATAATAGCATTTATAGAGCGCCTTTCACCCGAGGGTCACAAAGCGCTGCACAAGGCTGTGGAGAGAACGGCATGTCAATAACATCAATGAAGATGGTGTATAGGTAGGTGCTTGCTAACAGCACTTGCCCAAACGGGATGGTAAACCTATACAGGGAATCTTTGTCTTTGCTACCCTTTTCTGCTTCGAATTCGATTCGATTCTTCGAAGCGTGATGGTTCAATGACAGTTTCCCATTGCAACAAGTTCTTCTTTAGTTGCAGACAGCCCTTCAACATTTAGAGATAATAATAGTCAGTGCTGGCCTTAAAGTCGGCGGGCATTGGCCTCTCTTCTTGCTCCAGACTGAGGGGCTTCCGGCATCTGTTGAGCTTCTGGACATCGTTGTCATTCAGCTCGGCTTCGAAGTGTTTGGTAGAATTTGCAGGTGATACCAAGTATTACTTGACAGGGATCGCGACGTGAACCCTTCTTCCTTGATCCCCATTTTCTGCTTAAGTGTGCAATTGGCGATAACATTAAGCCCGCGCGCCCAACGGGGCGCGCGGGCTGCCGCTACCTGTGTTTTACGTATTTATTTAGCTTTAATTTGTTTTACATTTGTCACTTTTCATCTGTTCCTTTTCTCTTTGGT
>JAZEWU010000047.1:1509005-1541344 GCA_036362915.1 Geotria australis | reverse complement strand
TCCTCGGCCTCGAAGTGTTTGGTAGAATTCGCAGGCAATACCAAGTATTACCTGACAGGGATCGCGACGTGAACGCTTCTACCTTGACCCCCAATGGAGCATTCGGGGGGGGGGTTACCCTCCTTGTGTTGTCGATAAGGCCTTGTTATTCAAATTGAATACATTATTGCTATTATTGTAGTCGCCATATTACTGCTGCTGTTGTTACAGTGTCAAGAGCAGCTGTGCTGGAGAGGCAGGATGTGTTTTCGCACGCGGACTCGGAGGAGCCCGTGGGCAGGGGGAGACCCGTCGGTGCCCTGGGAGTCACCTGGTATGAGTTGCGTTCGAACACAGGTTAGATAGATGTTTATTATCACAGCAGAAAATAACCCTACGAGCTTGCAAGCTTTGGAAGCGGGATTCCCGCAATACAACAACCGTTCGTGGTGTAGTCTTGCTTGGCGGACATACGTTTATGTAAATCCACAAGCATTTATAAGTTAAAGGTATGCCAGTTTAGCGACTGCAATAACGCCATGTGAACGACTCTTAGCCAAGTGGAGGGGGCACGGTCCGCTTGGTATCAGTGCTGCTGGAAAATAATATATCAAAGTCACATAACACATCAGCGCAGTAATTGCAGAAACATCCATCTATCCATCCATTTTCTAAACTGCTTGTCCTGGTGAGGGTTGAAAACCGTGTTTCAGGTGCCCGTTATCAGGCCAAGTACTATTGTATGGCTCAGTCATGATGCTGGCCAAAATTGAAATCGGAATAAAATAGGAGAGCGCAAAACAAAACAGAACTCATAAAAGGAAGAAAATAACTGGGAATAACATCCTGACCTGCATCGCTGCTTGTCTCCCGTTTCTCTGTCATCAACACCACAACCCGGCCAGGCCACGCATGCAGGCCCAGCGCAAGTTTGCGCAGATCTACCCTCCGGGCTGCCCGGGCTCGCCCACCTCTCCCGCCGGCTCGGGGGGGCTCGCGGGTCGCTGCGTCGACGCGTTTGAGAGGTCGTCCCCGTTCGCGTTCGGCTTCGGGCAGCAGCAGCAGCAGCAGCAGCCGCCGTTCCTCCTGGGCCCGTGTCCCCGCGCGTACCCGGGGTCCGGTCGTTCCCCCTACCCCGGCACGCCGCCGCAGGGGCGCATGCGAGACCTGTGCAAGAAGACGCCCAAGACGGAGGACTTCCTCACCTACCTGTGCCTCCGAGGTGATGCCCTTCGCATCGCCCCCTTTCGAATTCGATTCTTCGAAGCGTCATGGTTGTGTGACAGTTTCCCATTGCAAAAAGTTCTTCTTTAGTTGCAGACAGCCCTTCAACATTTAGAGATATAATAGTCAGTGCTGGCCTTGAAGGTGGCCATTGGCCTCTCTTCTTGCTCCAGACTGAGGGGCTTCTGGCATCTGTTGAGCTTCTGGACATCGTTGTCTTTCAGCCCCTCGGCTTCGAAGTGTTTGGTAGAATTTGCAGGTAATACCAAGTATTACTTGACAGGGATCACGACGTGAACGCTTCTACCTTGATCCCCCATTGCCCCCTAAGGCCTTTGCATTGCCCCCTAAAGTACCATTCGAAAACAACCAATGACTGACACAGCATTGACGCTTGGGTGGGGGGGCGCAGGTTCCTCCGCGCTGCCGAGCTCCCTGCGCTACTACGGCATGACCCCAGAGAGCAGCCGCCCGCGACGGGAGGCCCAGGGCAACGTGGCGCCACGGCCCAGCAAGGGCCCCTCGCCAGAGAAAACCGTTCCCGTCACCGAGCCGCCAACCCAGCCTCCGCAGCCGCCGCCGCCGCCACCGCCGCCGCCACCGACACCGCCGCCGACCCCGAGCCCAAAGAAACCGCCGAGGAGTCCACCGAGCAGAAATGCGGTCCCACGTAAGTGGTGGGCATCTGTGAGTGGGATCGCCGAGGAGGCCGGGTTGACACGACGGCTTTAGGGGTAGAATTTCCAGGCTTCCTACTCTGAGAGGCCCTCAAAAATATATATATGCTGGAGGGATTATATCCTTCGGCTGGCCTGGGTATGCCTGGGAATCCCCTCTCAGGAAGAGCTGGAATCTGTTGCTGATGAAAGAGATGTCTGGTCCACTCTCCTCGGACTGCTGCCACCGCGACCCTCACCAGGACAAGCGGTTTAGAAAATGGATGGATGCTTGATTAAAAAACGCAACATTGCAGCACTATGAAAATCCATGTTGATTGTCTGATAATTAAGCCAAAGCACTGCCTCGTATTAATACCAAGTTAAGTGGTGTAATTAAAATAATTATCTTTTTGAGTTAGCTTTACAATCGGTATTTCGCACTATAAAACCAAAGCTGACATACCTTCTGGAGGGTGTTTTAACCTACGTTGGTCGGACGTCTCGGAAGAGTTCAGGCTTAATCCAATCTCCTGTGTCCACGTGCAAATCTATCCGATTGTCCGCGGGTGTTCCCCACAGTGCTAGCGGACATCAAGAAGGAGCTGATCTGGCCGGAGGAGGGCATCCTCCTCGGCGAGAAGCGGCGAAGCGCTCGCAAGAAGGGCAACGCCGAGCCGGGCGGCAACGACGCGGCGCCGGCAGCCGAGCCGCCGAGGCCCGAGCGGGCCCGCAGGGTCGCGGCCGGCGGCGGCGGCGCGTGGATGGGTGGCGGGGAGCGGCCGAGCGGCCCCGATTGGCGCGGGGACGGCGCGTGGAACGGCTGCGGCGCGACCGAGGGGAGCAGTGACGGTGGCGCGGAGAGGGCCGACGCAAGCAACGTGGAGGCGCCTGCTGCGGCCGGCAGGGATGCCGGCTACAAACCGGCAAGTCCCCCTCGCCGTCGTCGCCGTTAGGGGCCCGCCAAGATGTGGCGGTACAAGTTCTACGACGCGTCGGGACGATATGTGGGGGTTGTAAATTTCGCCCGTTTAGCAGGAATGTAGTGTGTCCATCTTGAATTTCGTCGCTCCAGTTTTGTGTTAATATTACATTCTCTGATCAATGCAAATATAATAGTATTACGGAAATAACGGACGCGATGATTAAAGCGTGAAATTAATGGCCCATATCCATTAAGTTATTGCTGAGTAAATGTTTTTCACGATAAATGTTTTATGGCGGGTGTATGACATCATCGTTGCTGATAATAATGTAACATTTATTAAGCGCACATTTGTTTATTTATTTGTTTTACAACTGACAGCATGCGGGTTTTCAACATTATAGATCGTAAAGTTGGATTGGTTACTGGCCGGCTTATGTCGGCTGACATCAATCTTTGCTTATACCAGATCTGGCTTCTTAAAAACACGTGTAAATACCTCATGCTAACAAAATTTACTTTCTGTTTACTCAATCGGGGCAATGATTTTCAAGTCGTCGAATCGGTGATTTTTCAAGTTGGCGTAATGCGAAAACCCTATCGGCGACTGTCACTTTACCCGACCGCGTCGATGCCTCTCGTGCCCGCCCCCGCGCAGGCCGCCAAGATGTCCGCCTCCAAGTCGGCGGTGCCGGCGCAGTACCCGCAGACGAGCCAGGGCCCCGCGCAGAGGGAGTCCCGCGGCTCTCGCCGCTCGGCGCGCCACGCCGCCCGCCACACCGCCACCGCCGCCGCCGCTCCCGGCGCCGTCACCGCAGGCCGCTCGGCCCAATCGCCCGAGCCGGCCGACGACTCGTCCCGGTGCCGCTCGAGGGCGGCGCAGCGGCGGCTCCGCTCGCCCGAGCCGGACTCCGACCCGGGGCCTCGGCGAGAAATGCGCAGGAGGCCCGTCGCGTGTCCCGCCGAGGCCCCGAGGACGCGGGAGGAGCTCCGCAACGGCCTGGCTCGGCTGAACCGCTATCACGGCGGCGGCGGTGGTGGTGGTGGTGGTGGCGGCGGCGGTGGTGGCGGCGGTGGTGGCGGCGGCAGCGACACGGACGTCGACGAATCCAACGGAACCCGCGTGACGCGCAGGCAGAGAGCGGCGGAGGTCAGAGGGAGGGCTTCCGGGGATTCGGCAAAGGCCGGCGCGGCTTTGAACCAGCAGCAGCAGCAGCAGCTTCAGAAGCAGCGTCCGCAGCAGTCGCTGCTGCCTGACAAGAAGAGGAAGCTGGAGGAGACGGCGAGCCGCGTCTCCCCGACGGAAGTGAAGAGGCAGCCGGCGCCGCCCAGGCAGAAGACCGGTACCGTTCCTCCACCGCGGGCGGCGCCGCAGTCGCCGATTACAGCGGGGCTCGCGGGAGGATTGAGCGCCGGCTCGGGCGGCGACGAGGCGAATGGGGAGAACGGCCCGGCGGCCGGGCTCACGGGCGACGCTCCGGCGGACGACCCAGCTGCCGGCAGAGATTGCGAGCGCAAGACCCGGCGTAGGCGCCGGAGCGCGAGCGTCGAGCGCGCCACCGCCGCGGGCGACGGCGACGGCCTGCCCGACCCGGTCGCGTCCCGGCCCTCGGACGACCCCACCAAGCCCGACGATGACGAGCAGCGGAGGATGAGGAGCCCTGCTCCTCCTCCGCCGGTGGCCGCCGGCGCCTGCGTTCCCCCGGCATGCGCGAGACCGGTGCAACGACCGCGCCGCGCCTGCAGCGCTCCTCCTCCCGACGCCGAGCCCGGTCGCCAGCAGCAGCAGCAACAACAGCCGCCGCCGCCGCCGACCCTCCGCTCGCACGGCAAGCGTCTCCGCAGCAACAGCAACCTGGCGAGCGGCGACGAGGCCGAGCGCGCGCCCGCTCCCACGCCGGTCTCTCCCGCGCCGGCCTCGGCGGCTTCGGCTTCGGCCACTCCGTCGTTCCTGGCGCAGGCCCTGGCCGAGGTGCCGGCGCTTTACCCGACGGCGCGGGAGTTCCTGGACCCGCTGGCGTACGTCGAGGGCGCGCGGGCGCGTGCCGACGCGGCCGAGGCGGGCGCCTGCCGCGTGGTGCCGCCCGCCTGCTGGAGGCCCGAGTGCCGCCTCAGCGACGACATGCGCTTCGTGACGCGGGTGCAGCACGTGCACAGGCTCGGGCGGCGCTGGGGCCCCAACGAGATGCGGCTGGCCTGCATCCGCAAGTACCTGCTGCGCCAGGGCATCGCGCTGGAGGAGCTGCCGCTCATCGGTGAGCAGGGGGAGCGGAGGTGGATTTTTGCAGGCGGGGATCGGAAGGGTGGAGAGGTCGGAACCGGCCGCGTTTGTGTGTGTGTGTCCTGTGGGGAGCGGTGGCCCAGTGGTTAGTCCGCTCAGCTACAAATCTGGCGACCCGAGTTCGAATCCCGCTCACGGCCAACACCGGTGAGAGGTAGAGCACTCGACACAGCTATCCCAAAACAACGGCTCTGAAGAGCAACCATCATTCAGCCTGTCTCTCCAGTGCTTTCACGGCCTTGCTTTTTGCCACTTTCCCTACACTAAACAGTCGCCTCCCCTCATCTAAAGCTCCCCACCAACCCCGCGTCTCCTTTCTTTCTCGCCGTCGCGCTGTCAGGCGGCTGCGAGCTGGACCTGGCGTCGCTGTCTGTGCTGATGGAGTCTCTGGGCGGCATGCAGCAGCTGCGCGACGCCCGCGCGTGGCAGCGTCTGGCCGACGCGCTGCGGGTGCCGCGCGCCGCCCAGGACCGCCTGGCGCGCCTGCAGGAGGCCTACTGCCGCTACCTGCTCGCGTTCGAGGGCCTGCCCGGTGAGATGGATAGCTACAGATAGATGGATGTTTATTATTACGGGCAGAAAAATATCCGGTGAGCTTTTGCAAGCTGTTTACGGGATTCCTGCGACACAACAAACACGAATAAGGAAGAGAGGGAGGAGGACGCAGTAATAATAATAATATCATTTTAAAGGGCGCCTTTCACCCGAGGGTCACAAAGCTCTGCATAAGGGCCACGGAGAGAACGGCATATCAACGAGAGAAAAATAAACAACTAATAAAAAACCAAACCAACAGAAATTAAACGATTAAGGCTGCTTCGAATACACTGAAAGGTCGTGAAACTGGCAATCTTAAGAGTGGCAAAATATCTGTCAGCGTCCCCTAAGCTGGCCGTCTCACGTGTCTCCCCCGTTCTTCCTGTTTCTCCATGTCTCCCCGTGTCTCCAGTTGTCTCCTCCTCTCCACGTGTCTTGCCGTCTCTCCGCGTGGTCGGTCTGTCAGCAACTCGCATGTTTGTGGCAATATGACGTATGGAGGTATGGAGGCGAAATATCTCGAACGAGAGAGGAGTGGGAACGCTCAACACAGCTATTCTGATAGATTTAACATAGATTTAACTGTGATAGAGTTGGTCTATGAGCAGCAGCATCGATGTAATTATCAGCATCATCGTATCCATGCATTTTCATCAGTGGATCGTCAAACACAGCCACCCGCATCATTAACGTCGTCAACAACGCGCATCAAAGTTCACGTCACCTAGAGCAAGAAACTAAAACAGACTCGGGAGAAGAACAAAAATGAAATAAATAAAAACATGAAAAACCAGATGTGACATTTGTGGCCGCTTCAAAGCGTTTGACCTTTTCACGGGGTTAAACATCAGCTTGGATCTGTCAGCGCTCACCCAGTCTCCCCACGTTTGGTACGGGCCGGAGCAGAGCAGAGCTGGGTTAATCTGCTTGGACAAGTAATCGACCATCCCGCCGATTGTTTATCAGATAATAGGATAACACGATTATCATTTGTAAAAAGATCTCGCTTCTTTTCCCGGATCAGCTGAGTTCAGATGCCTCGATGCTCCCGATCGGCCGTGTTGGGAGCGTGAGCCCGTGCGTAACTTTATCCGTCGGCCGTGCTGGGGAATGTCGGGTCGCGCGTAACCGTGTCCGTTTCCTTTGTCGGGAACACGAGTCGTAACCGTGCCCGTCGTCGGCTGCGCTCAGACGGTGAGCGGCACGGCCTGGAGCGGGAGGTGTTGGCGGAGCGCGAGCGGATCGAGGCGCGAGGGGGGACGCTGGAGGGGCAGCAGGGCCAGGGGGACATCCCCGAGGGGCTCGGGGTGAGTGCCGTCGTTAAACCTCATCGATGAACCTCGTGAAACGCCGTCGTCGAAACCCATCGTCAAACCCCCGCGGTAGGCAGTGAGGTTGAGGGGGTCGCGACGATGATTCCGCCGTGGCGGTCGCTTGCGATGTCATTGATGGAGACGATGAACCAGCATCGATGAAATTTTGTGTGTCGGGTTTGGTACTGCAAGACCCCCTCTGTCGCAGGAGGCTTGCATTGGCTAAGTCAGGGACACTGAACTGGCACGACTGAGATCTAGCATCTAAGCCTGTGTCTCTCTCTCAGGTTTGACGTTTGGTGAAGTAGTCCCTGTTTAGCAAGGAGCAACGTTGTCTAGTGTTGGTGAAAATAAGCCTATTGCATTGACTCTATAGGGAATTCTGTGGTTTGGTCTTGCGGCTAAGTTACAATTTGCAATAAAATCCAAATTGTGTTCTTAGAATATTTGGGGGAATCTGCATGAGCAATAAAAACCGAACTGGCAAGGCAGCCAATCAGACCTGTACACGACACATCTCCCTCCCACCCATCCGCCTGATTGGTGGGCAGGGATAACACGAGCCACGGATAACGGTGCCTCGGATACGGGAACTTCACGTCCATTTACCTACTAACATGTAAAAGCAAAATCTCCTCGCGGGAGAAAATCTCAGAAAATACGCGTGCGACCTTGCGTTCCGTCCTTCAGCTGGGCGCGAGCTTCAAGCCGTGGAACCGGCTGACGAGCCGCGTGCGCAACGGCGTCTCGTCCAACGGGATGTCTCCGCTGCCGAGCGACGGGGAGGACGCGGAGGGAGTGCCGCACCCCCCCAGCGAAACCCACAGGGACAGTGGGGTGCTCAAGGACCTGCACAAGTGGTGCTTTAAGGTTAGTGACGGGCGATGTTTGGTCAGTCGGTCAGAAACCGTTGAGCTTAGTTCAATTTCAATTCAACTTTATTGTCAATTCTGCCATATGTACATATAGAGGATCGAAATTCCGTTTCTCTTAGACCTCGGTGTTGGCATATACATGGACTGGAACACAACAACAAAGGTTTAAAAATACTAGGATAAAAAACTAAATATTATTATTTTTTTAATATTTACAAGTTAAGCTAAGCTGGGTGTCGGGGGATTACAATAACAAGGCACAGTTCTAGAACAAAAACGATGTAGCTCTTTTTAACAGTTGTCCAGCAGAGAGGGGTAAGCAAGTTTGTAGATGACTTCGGGCTATACCCGGGATGGACGCTAGTCCGTCACAGGGCGTCACGGGTAAGTTAATAGTCAATTAATCTCGGCAGCGTGTCTTTGGACTGTGGGAGGAAGCCAGAGCACCCGGCCAAAAACTCATGCAGACGCGGGGAGAACATGCAAACTCCACACGGAAAGGCAGCACCCATGCCGGGAATCGAACCCAGGAACCTTGTTGCTGTGAGGTGGCAGCGGTACTCACTGCGCCACCATTCCGTAATATTTGTTAACGACATCTTCTGCCATCGTCCATCAGCCAACCCTCTCCAACTGGCTCACTGGTCAGAACGTTTGGCTGGGAGCGTATCGCATTCGTTTGGTGGTTTGCGCACTCACGGGTGGCTCGTAACAGAATTGCCCGCTCACCCCCCGACCCCCCTCGCAGGGCAAGTCTGTATCGCTGACGGCGTTTTACCGAGCGGCGCGGAACCTACTGAGCACTCACTGCAGCAAGGAGCCATCGGCGTCCCTCATCGAGGTGAGACACGGAGGAGATAAGATAATCATTTTACATTCATTCAATGTCAAAGGTATTCATTCGACGAGAAAACGACTCAGAGGCGTAGCGAGTTAAGCGCAGAGAGGCGGAGGAGGCAGCCAGGCTGTATGCCGGCGCCATATTGCCACACGCTGCTTCCTATATATTATGACGTTATCGGCCAACTAAATTAATGAGTGTTTTTTTTTTTAGTTGTGGGAGGAAACCGGAGAGCCCGGAGGAAACCCACGCAGAACAGGGGGGAGAACACACAAAATCTACGCAGAAAGGCGCTCAAGGCGGGAATCGAACCGCCTCGGGCAAGACCATTCTTTACGTGAGGTGCGGATGTTACCACTGCGCCACCCTGCCGCCCCCCTTTAAGAAACGTCTGCACTGCCACGGTGTTTTTGCGATTGCACGCGTGACTCACTACAACGAAGCCCACACCACCTACATCGAGATCGATTGCTCAAGACTCTGGGCCCGCTCTGCCGATCACGATCGACCGGTAGCATCGCGATCAACTAGCCGCGGCATCCCCCCGCGGTAGAGACGAGAGAGGTGACCCGTGTCGCGAGCGCCGAGTGCAAATTGCGCGCGCGTCTCGTTTTGTTCGTTGCAGCAAAAGTACTGGGAGATCGTTCAGAACCAGGACACTCACGTGTCCGTGCACTGCGGCAAAGTCGACACCAACTTCGTGTCGAGCGGGTTCCCGATCGGCCGCTCGGAGCCCTTCTCAAGGTGACGTCGCGTACACACCACTCGGCTCGCTGGCGCGCGACCACGTGCTATGGATGCTCGCACCTATTGCTAGAAGATACCTGGGAGAGTGGTACAGGCGGTCCCCGGGTTACGAACGCCAGACTTACGAACGCCCGTACTTACGTACCGACCTCCGTAAAGCCTATTCTTTAAAAAAATCGAGTTGCGTACAATGGTTCGTTCTAACGGACGGGCGGACTGCTTTGCGCGACGCTCAAAACACTCCGCGTTTCCAGCGGTTCGTCGGCCCGAGGGAGAACAACGCCACGCCGTCGTTGCTAAGACAAACATTTGACTAATTGACGCTAGATGTGAACGTACGTAGCTGTTCCGACTTGCATACAAATTCGACTTACAGACAGACTTAAAAACGGAACTCATTCGTAACCGGGGGCCTGCCTGTACTCAAATTCGGTGAATTGTCATTTTCGTTAATTCATTCTCAGAAACCGCTTCAAACTCTAGACAAAAAGGCGCCTGAATCGGGAATTGAACCCAGCCCTCGCAGTGAGGTGTGCGTGTAACACACCGCACCACCCGTTCGCCTGTGTGTGCTGTGTTGGCTGACTGTTGCTTCTGCTCGGTGTTTGGGGCGTCTGCATCACCAGGCACAGCTGGAACCTGACGATGCTGCCCAGTAACCCTGGCTCTGTGCTGCGACACCTGGGAGCTCTGTCCGGTGAGCTCTTTGCATCCCACAATTGTATTAGATTGTCCTAATGTTGTCCTCGAACGCATCTTTCCATCCATTCATCCATTTTCTAAACCGCTTGTCCTGGTGAGGTGGCAGCAGTCCAAGAAGAGTGGACCAGACATCCCTTTCCTCAGCAACAGATTCCAGCTCTTGCTAGGGGATTCCCAGGCGTTCCCAGGCCAGCAGCGGTTCCCAAACTTTATCTTTACGTGAACCGCTAGATCGTCACCTAAAGCTTTCGCGGAACACAGCGTACGCGAGCCGCGGACCCCAAACTCGCTCTTGCGAGCGAGTTTGTGGTCCGCGCTCACTGCAACGACGCGATGTCTCCGACCCCCAGGGGTCACGGTGCCGTGGCTGAACGTGGGGATGGTGTTCTCCACGTGGGTGTGGGCCCGCGACCCGCACCACCTGCCCTCCATCGACTACCTGCACACGGGTGCCGACAAAATCTGGTGAGGGTCGCCACGCCATCCCGCCGTCGGCTTCTGTCACTGCGGGCAGCATCTCGACGCGACCCTGAACGCCGTCAACTCCGCTCGTCGACCCCGAGGGGACTTCAAGATCTCGCCGCACAGAGGCCCGAGACGTGGCCCTCATGCGGTGTCACGTCAGCCCGGAATGGTCTATCAGGGTGGCACGGTCGCACGGTGGCTAATGCTGTTGCCTCGCACCAAGAATCTCGGTTTGATTACCGGCTCGGGTGCCTTTCTGTGTGGAGGAAACATGTTCTCCCCCGTGTTCCGCGTGGGTTTTTGGCGGGTACTCTGGTTTGCTCCCACAGTCCAAAAACACGCTGCCTAGGTTAATTGACTTGACGAAACCGCTTGTAAGTAAGTGTTCTGTTTGGACACGGAACCCCTTCCTAGGTACTGCATCCCAGCCAGCCAGAAGGATAAGCTGGACAAGGTGGTCCACTCCCTACTGCAGGCGAACGGCAAGTCTGGCCTGGAGATGCTGCAGAACAGCATGGTGAGTGGTGGGATGCTGCTATAGTTGTGCTTTTTTGTTTGCGTTTTATTTGCCGTGGGCATCAGAGGGCGGCGCTGCAAAGCCCATTGTCGCGCTGTACTTCCACGCCCCCGCATCCGTTATTCGCTCCTTCACCAACCCGCACTAGCTAACCGGCGCGGCGAAGTACGGTCGTGCAACCTCCACAACGTGCGCGATGTACGTGTACGGCAATGGTGCACAACGTGTCGCCTCCCACGTTGGAAGCATCATCAGGCGTTTGTATGTGTGGGGGTTGACCGGAGTTAAGTGTCCTGTGTCCACACGGAACCCGACAAAGGAGGCGGGGGGGCCTTCATCAGTACAATAAAAAAATCAGTTGTATTGAAACAAAATATAATTTACTGTTGGCCTATGTTAAAATACGCTTGTATTTTGACGTAAGTATGGCCGTTCGTAAGTCGGGCGTTCGTAACCCGGGGACTGCCTGTACATCGAAGGAATCGTGGAGCACCCCTGGGGGTCCGTGTCTCTTCCTGCGTGTTCAACAGGTGTCCCCGGAGGTGCTGAGCCACGCCGGCGTGTCGGTGTACCGCACCGTGCAGCGCAGCGGGCAGTTCGTGGTCACCTTCCCGGGGTCCTTCACCTCCTCCGTGTCGTGCGGCTACTCCGTGTCGGAGGCAATCACTTTCGCGCCCGCCGACTGGCTGCCCCTCGGCTGCCGCGCCGCCGAGGTCTGCGCGTCTATACAGATGTTTAATAAAAAAACAAGGTTCTACCTTTTCTGGCAAGGATACAAGCGTGAAGTTCTTAAAAACACCAGATAGACAACTTTTCACAAAGGGTCCAGTTTGCAGGAAGGCACACATGCTCGTGGCAAAAACGTGCAAACAAAATTCTTTGATAATATATGGATTGTCCTCGAAACTGATTGGCCCACACCAGGGACAGCTTCCTTAATAGCCTAATCTCAGTGTCAGCCAAGTGTTGTTGAAAGGAAACTGCTTACCTTTCGGTAAAACCTTGTTACTTTTTTACATCATTGCTCCATCTGTCGCACCAACCATTAGTCGTTTGTACAGTCAGGCCCCCCTCCGACCGATCAACTCGGTGTCGTCAACTCCGCTCGTGCGATGAATCCCTTGCGTGCAGGAGGTGAAGAGGCGGTGCATCCCCAACATGTTCCCGATGGACAAGCTGCTCTACCTGACGGCCGTGGGCGAGCTGGAGAAGGGCAACGCGGCGGCACTCGCCCACGTGGGTCCTCTGCTCGGCCAGCTCCGGTGGGCACGAGCGCCGCGCCACACTGCACCACGCCGCACCACACTCCCTGGAACTCTCTACAACTGCACATTCGATTCGATTCTTCGAAGCGTGATGGTTATATGACGGTTTCCCATTGCAACAAATTCTTCTTTAGTTGCAGACGGCCCTTCGACATTTAGAGATATAATAGTCAGTGCTGGCCTAACAACATCTCGAGAAGAAACCAGAGTGACCCTCCTCCAACTGGCATGGGAATCCCCCTTGCTGAAGACCACCCTCCTGGCTCAGGACAGATAGAGGATCGAAATGCCGTTTCTCTCAGACCCCAAGTGTTGGCATATACATGGACTGGAACACAACAACAAGGGTTTAAAAATACTAGGATAATTTTGTTTTTAATATTTACAAGATAAGCTAAGCTGGGGGACGGGGGGGGGGATGATAACAAGGCACAGATCAAGAACAAAAACTATAATTGTAACAAATATCCGGAGACTGAGGGCCATGTATATGCCAACACCGGTGTCTGAGAGAAACGGAATTTCGATCCTCTATATGTCCTGTACATATAATAATAATAGCATTTTATAGAGCGCCTTTCGCCCGAGGGTCACAAATGTCAGAATTGACAACCGCCAGGGACCGGGAGCTGAACCTGCGTCGGAGGCTTCACGCGCGCGGCCTGCGCTCGTGGGCGCGCTACGGCTGCCAGGACGCCCACCACCCGGGCGTGGCCGAGGTGCGCAAGCGGCCGCGCAAGTGGCTGCCCATCGAGTCGGCGGAGCGGCGCTGCCTCAGCTGCCGCCAGCTCTGCTACCTCTCGATGGTGAGCGACGCCCGCCGCCGGTGGGGGGGTAGCAGCGGTTGGAGCGGAGTCTTATTGGGGGGGGCGCGCGCGAAGGCTGCGATCTCGAAGCGTCAGCGGCGGTTGACTCGGCTCCGTCTTACGTGTCGTTGCCAGTTTTTAAACGGCCTTTATCCGGGTTGACCTGGGTTGACGACCCCGGGGCTAGCCGCTTGTCCCGTGATGGTAATAATAATAATATCAATTTATATAGCGCCTTTCACCCGAGGGTCACAAAGCGCTGCACAAGGGCCGCGAAGAGGACGGCATGCCAACAACGAAATAAAAAAACAATAAAAACCAAAGCAACAGAAAACCAATTACAGTCCATCCATTTTCTAAACCGCTTGTCCTGGTGAAGGTCGCGGTGGCAGCAGTCCAATTTATAACGCGCCACCGCCGCGCAAATTCTCCACGCCCGGTCATGGACGAGACACGGATGTGGAGGCGCGAGGGAATTGCAGGGAGGTGGTGAGTCAGCCAGGCGGTCGGCCGGCGCCAACCCGCCAGGCACTGCTTCCTCAAGCAGTGTTTTTTTTTAGTTGTGGGATGGAACCAGCGCAGGGGGAGAACACACAAACTCCACACAGAAAGGTGCCCAAGGCGGGGATCAAACTGCCTGAGGCAGCAGTTAATTTCTGTGAGGTGCAGATGTTACCACTGCATAGCCACCCTCGTTGGGGGTATTAGGCTCCATGGTGATACGATATGTGATCGACATAATGAGTACCGCTTTGTGGGGAAGTCACCAGCGGTTGTTCTGTGGTTACACTTGCTCCTGGAAACGGAACGTGAACCTTTTACCACTGGCTCGGCTGTCAATGGGAGGCGAGCACTCACTCGCCGTTCATTCGACGAAGACTGAGGGCCAGCGCAGAATGCACGGCAAAAGGAGGTGCGTGATGCTCCTGGTCGTGATGAGCGTTTGTCTGACGCCTGTCGTCACGTTGTGCGCGGTTGCGCAGGTGGTGGAGGAGAGCGAGAACGTGGTGTTCTGTCTGCACTGCGCGCTGGCACGCACCGAGGAGCAGGGCTCCTGCCGGCGCCTCAAGCTCATGTACCGCTACGACCAGGTGCCGGCCCCCTACCGAGCACACGCGCGACAATACCGCCGTTTAGTCTGCCCACTCTGCCGCGATCCTGCGATACCGCTGTACCGCGATACAAAAAATCCCGTCTAGCTCTGCCGCGCGTGATTGCGCGCGCGAGCGGAGTCTGTGCGTGCGAGCTCAGCGTGTGCGGTGTGCGCGCGTGTGTTCGAAGAAAAAACTACATTCGAAAAATATTTACAAGAGAGATAAAAAGTCTCACGCGTGCGCACGTGCACGTGGTTACGCGCGCTGCAGGAGCAGATGGACTCGCTCGTCGACCGGGTCAACGCCGCGATCGCTCCGAGCAGCGTCGGCGCCGGCCTCGCCTCGCCGCCGGGAACTCTGCCGCGGGTCCCCGGCCCGTCGGTGTCCGGCGCGGCTCCTCCTCCGGCTCCCCTTCCCCGCCGCACCGCCAACTCGACCCGCCGCCACCCGGCCTCGGAGCCGGCCAGCCCCGCGACCTCTGACACGCCTTCCTCCGCCGCCTCCGCCGCCGCTGCCGCCGGCTCGACGTACGACGCGGCCGACGGCGGGCCCGCCTCTCCGTCGCGGCGCAGACGGGGGGCCGAGCTGCGCGGGGCGAAGGCGGGCGGCGCTGCGGTGTCGTCGGCGCCGGAAGACGGGGCCTGCGGCCGGCACGGGCAGAGGCAGGTGCGGCGGGCGGCGCTCGGGCCGTACGGCGCTCGGCAGCGGGCGGAGGGGCCCCCCGGCTCGGCGAGACCGCGGCCGTGAGCGGCCCCGCGAGCGGGAGGTCCCGCGTCGTTTGCCGTCGCCGGCGATCGTCGCCGTCGCGCGCGTTTAGACCGCGCGCGACGGTGGCAAGCCTCGGTACGGCTGGCGCGTAGGGCAGGGGTCGCCAGCCTTTGACGCGTCGTGTTCGGCGACAAACTTGTCGACTCTGCGGTCTGCACCCCCGGTTATGCCTAACTCAGCGTGTACCCCTACGTACCTGAGCGTATAGGTTTTATCGTCGATGATCTAGTTCAAACGTTAAATCGTAATAATTACATACGTACGTATGTAATTATCAACCGAGACATTTAATGAACACTTGATACATTTTTAAGAATGAACTAAATATGTAGAATTAAATATTTACACTTAAATAAATATTTGAAGAAAAAAAAACCTCTACTGTACAATTTAAGCTGCGCCACCATCGCTACAGCCATAGAGGCTATAAAATAAAGTGAAAAACGAGAGGGGTAGAGGGCCCCCCCTTAGCGGCGCACACGGGCGATGCACCCAAGGGCACGGGTTCGCATAATGAAATACAACGGATAAATACACGGCTTCGAGGCCGAGCTGAGAGACAACGATGTCCAGAGGCTGACCATCGTGCTTCGAAGAATCGCAAAGAAGAAGAAGAATACATGGCGTTAAATTCACCGGTGCACACACAGCGCGGCGCCGCTCGTTAACCCCGCGTGACCAAAACCCGCTACGTGAAATTGTCTCGCGTACCCCCGCAGAGACGTCACGTGCCGCAGGCTGGGCACCACTTGTGTGGAGTGAAGGAGGTCTGTTTTGGCAACGAAAACATAGGTTCGCGCATAGCGAGTGTTTGAAGAGCAGTGGTTGGTCAGCACGAGCACACAACCCCAGGTAGCCATGTGACCTGCCTGTGTGATCTGATTGGAAGTTGCCCTCTCATTTGCCCACGAAGGAGAGCCATCATCAGATGTGTCCAGATTTGTAATAGAAGATTAATAATTGAAATAGGATGTGTCAATAACACTGCCGTAAAAAGGAAGCGGTGTCTAATCGGAAACATTTTCGGGCAATGGCGCGGCAAGCTTTTGCCGGTGACGATTGTCGGCGACGTTTGTTCAAAATTTGCCTTCGTGGATCATTGCCTTAGCGTTTGCATCCACGTGTGTATCCCATGTGGTTTGGTTGGTTGTTGGGTTATTTTTTTAAACTATTATTTTTCTGTGTGAAAATTAATTTTGCGGTTTCGCTTTGGAGCACAAACTTCAGGGACGACGGCTGCGAGGCTGAAGGACCTCGTTCAAGCGGCGTATCGATATTTGGAGGAAAATAGTTAAATCGATAAAATGTAGCAACGAGTTGACGCTGGGTTTTTTTTTGCCAAATCATTGGCAGCCATGTTCTACGGGCACATGAATTGGGACCGAAATGTCGCTACATTTTACGAATACTTTTTCCAAATAACAATTTTTTGTACCGTTTGTAATATCATTTTTTACGTGTGTGCGCGTGTGTATATATATTTTTTAACTGACCCGTTCTTTCGTTGATTTAAAGTGAAACGGGTCACACAAGTAAGTGTGAACCTGGAGCGATTTTGCTTATCCAGACAAGAACAGACAGATTTTAAAGCTTTTTTTAAGTGATGCCACCTCCTGTCTTTGAGGCGCGATTAAGTTCGTGGTCTTTTACCAAACGGCTACTGAAGTTTATCAGAATTCCGAGGCAGGCTGCGACACTGGTGTGGCACTGCTGACAGTGGACCACTCATTCCAATAGGTTTCAAATGTGCTGCTTGCGTAACATTTCTCCATTCCAAACAGTTTTATTTTAAACCCCGTTTGCCGAGTTAATCGACAAAACGCTTGATGCGTCATTGCTCTCGTTTGACTTGACTGCGCGACCGATTTTAAGACCGCGAAGCGATGAGAGAATAAGGAATCGGCTGTCGAGTGACTGTCCCGCGATAACTGATACATTCCCTGCATGTGCGTGAATCCCTTGCGTTAAACTGTCGGTTGAATAGATAGGGATGAGGTGAAGTGGGTGGGCTGTGAAGTTGGGCGGATGCGGTCGTTCATTAATGTGAAATAATGGAGGGCGTGACGCTTCGGAAAGGATTTGCACTAGCGAGGCGCTGATTTACTGTATGGAGATAAAGTGACGCAACAAAGGAGAATGATGCGTTTGCAAGACGGATACGGCGGGATGCTCGTATTTGTGCGAACGCTCGAGGCAGAAGTCACGTGGTGGTGGAAATGCAGCTCACGTCGATATTTGACGGAGAAACAGCCGAATCGCTGCTGTGTCGTGACTTGATCATACCGTTGAGTTTCGGCAGAAATCGTATTTCGCCAACACGCGATCAGTTGGTTGGTTTTGAGAGGAAATCGTCGACAAAGTGTCTCCTTGAAGTTGAGCTTTATCGTGTGGGTACAGATGAATCTGACCTCTTTAAGATCATCAAAGCGAATTCTCCCCAGTGGGAGCTTTAGCCAGATCCTTAAGACGTCTGCACTAGTCCTCAGAGAATCAATTTGTCAAGGCCGAGCTGCTAAACGTCACAGTGGGTGGATGCGTTAGGTAGAGTGCTTCAGTGTTTTCGGAAAGACGCTTTCTCGGCCACAAAGAGATATGTAAGCGTGGGCCCCATCTGCGTGACCATGAAAGGCAAAAGCCAGAGTTTGGTGAATTCGTATTGGAATAAGTGAAAAGGAATGTACTGTCAATTTCAACGACAATTCTGACGCGATGGTGTGTGCCCACCTGGCAAGTGTTAAAAAGTACCCCATAAACTAAAGCATGCGCTCCATATTTTAAGATTATATTTCTGGGAGGCAGCAGAAAACGATGATTGTGGCAAACGGGCGACCCTTGAAAGTGCTTCGACGCGGGAGCTCGTGACGCCAGAGCAGTTCGGTCGTCGCCGGCTACGCGGTCCGTCGCGTGTTTTCAACACTCCCAGCGGGAGCAGCTCCCCACCCCCAACACCGAGCTTGCCCGGAGATCGAGGGATTGTCCGGTGTAGATGTAGATAATGTAAAATATACAAGCATGTGTGGCTGCTTGCAAATTGGAACCTTTGCAAAAACGTGTCCATTTGGTGTTTTAAGATCGTAACACTTCTCTCACATTGCCAGAAAAGGTAATACCTTGTATATTTTATATTATTTGTACACTGCCAAAAAAAGTTGCCCATAGTTCTAGATGTATACGTTTATTATTACGGCAGAAGCAAGCTCTTTACGGGATTCCTATCGACTGAGAGATTGATCGAGTACCTGGTGAGAGTGAAAACACGCGGCGGAACCCCCCCCCCCGGGTGGTCGAGCCGACCGACCCGGGTTGCCGGCGACGCGCCGGGCTCTCGCCCGTCGAGAGTGGCGTCGGCTCTAAGTGTTCAGTGCAATGAGTTTGCAATGGCCTTGCTGTTGTGGAATGTATATAATCGTCATTAATACAATCATCGTCGCGTAAACAAAAAACAAGTCACGGCTTCAAAAAAAACGAAAGAGGAAAAAAAAATCGCTTGTCGAGGGTTTTTTTTGTTCCCTTTTCGCGTCGTCAGCGTCGTTACCGCGAGCTCGCGAGTTTCAATCAATCGAGTGGCAATTGGTGCGGCGGTGTCGGTTCGCAGTGATTGGTGCTAAATGTCTTTGCTTCAACCCCCCCCCCCACCAGCCCAAAAAAAGCTTTATTTTCTCGTGCTGTGTCCGGTGGTGGGCAGCGTGGCGCTGTCCCGGCCGCCATCGTCGCGATCGCGTGCGGATTCTGCGGGAGCCGTCTCGAAGACTTTAACAGGAACGGGAGGCTCCGTTGTGTAACTCACTGCTGCTCTGTGAACTCGTGTCACGGACAAATTGATATCTCCGTCTATAACCCTAAATCATAACCCCCAAAACCCCAGCCGTAACTCTTTCCACGTCCATTGCCCTGGCCCTGTGTTTTTACGGCGCAATCGTTAAAATGCTCTGCAAGGGAGAAAAAAACAACTTTGATCGGAGGCAGAAATAGATGTGCAACGATTTGCTCCCGCGGCGAATCAATTAATAGTTACACCCCAGATCACTATTCAAGTAAAAAGTCACGGATTTCTTTTTGTCCGATGTTTATTGTCTTTTTTTTGTACATTTCTGTGTAACGCTATATAACTTGCGTACATTTCAGCGAGTGCGACGGAGTTTTCCACGCACGCGGTTTGATGCGCGTATGTCTGGCGTGGAGCGGTGGGTTTTAACCCGTGCGTCGTTACGCACCTGCGATCGGCCACCTCATTGTCACTCTTTATAACGATAATGAATACAATGTATAACTTCTGGCACGTCTTCATTCAACTTCGAAGGTATTCATTTGAAGAGAGAACGTATCGGAGGCGGCGGGGTAACCTGCAGTTAGCCAGCGTCAACCAGCCAGACACTGCTTCCTATATATTGATATCGGTAAATTCATTAATGAGTGTTTTTTTTATTTGTGGGAGGAAACCGGAGAACCCGGCGGAAACCCGTGCTTAACAGGGGGAGAGCACAAACGTCACACAGAAAGGCACCCAAGGCGGGAATCGAACCACCACTGCGCCACCCTGCCGCCCGTGGTTTCTGTTCGCTTGTGCTTCATCGATTCCTCCACCCATGCTGAGGACTCGGTACCCGTTTCATCTCATCCCGACTGCGTTCAACCAACATGCTGCCGGTAACATTTCTCCGTGTGCTTCTTCCCTTACACTGCTTGACCATTTAAATTCACTCTTGCCGTATCTTGCCAAGTGTTTACCTTTATCAAGTCTAGACACATATTAACTCTCATCATTTGTGGTGTTTGTTGTTAGTTGCTTTGCTTCGGGTATGCTGGCCTAGCCCCAGAACATTTATATTTTGAAAATCATGTTAGAGACTTTTATTTAGATGGTGATTACAGCAAACTTCATATCCAAGACTCAACAAATCTTGGCAGTTGTGTAAGTACTTATTGCATAGCCAATGCAAGACTGGGGATTAAACTCCCATATGGCAGTCGTCAATAGTTTTAATTCCCCTTCATAAAGAGATAATACTTATTGGCATTACTGCAGGTGTATAATTGAAGCGTTGTTTAAGTCATTCTAATAGAATCACAGATCACCATGTAAAGGCATCAATCCTCGTTTCATAGAGGCTCTATTCGGAGCGGTGTTGACATTATTGCATATTTCTGTAATGGTACCACCCTCATGCAGCTTTTGAAACTGGTGGTCAGTGTGATTTGAGTGGTCTTACTCCTTAACGTACCCCCCTGACTAGAGGCCTGGCAGTAGCGTGGTTGACACGGACCCTGGTGCAAGGAAAGGGCACAGTGCCCAATTTCCCCCCCTCTTGATAGCTCGGTGCCTAGGCCCCTCTCGCCGCGGTGCAGTTGCACTGCCTGCACACTTGATAGCTAAGCCACTGAATGCTGGAGGGAGTGGAAAGAGGGATGGGGCGGTAGCATGCTCACCTGGTGAAGCTTGAGTTGATGTTTCTGTTATATAATGCCTAAGGAGTATATTGTTTTAAGTTTATCTTGTGCCGATGTGATAAAAATGGGAGGAGACGTTGAAATGTGTCGTCTTTTTTTATATATGTAATGTGCAAGTGGATAATCTGTGTTTGATTCTGATGTATGTCCAGAAGAACTCCCAACAAAATCGATTGAAAGTTATTTAAAAATAAATAAGTTTCAATTGATTGAACTTCTTAAAAAATCCTGACAGGGTCAATAAATTAAATAATTTACCATACCTCCAGACATTTGTCTCGTGATAATTTTCAGAGACATTCGTATACAAAGCGACACATAGCTAATGGAATTTGCTGAATAGTTGAAAATGGTTTGGTGGTAATGCAGTGTAAAGGGGGAGAACATTGTTTTTACGTCGTGTTAAGGTCATGGTGTTTGTGGAGTTAAGGTTGTTTGGTGCACTGGTTGTCCACCAGGGGGTGGTATATGTTAGTTAAACTAGTGTGGCTGTAATATAGTTGTAACATGCATATTAGTAAATGGGAAAATTATTGATGGACATGTTTTTGAGTAGTTTATTTAGAGCAATGGTTTGTTGATAATTGTGTGCATCTGAAATGTTTAATAGTAGGGGGGGATGAAAAAAATATATATAGATGTTGTAATCATTGTAGAGTTTATATTGTATTTGAGCATGTTGGAAATTAATGTCCAGCTTTCGGGCCACCACCCTTGCCCGTAGTCCCATGTCCATGTCCATGTCTTGCCGTTTACTTGTGTCTTTGGACTCTGTCCATCTTTCCTTGTCTGGAACCGAGGGTTGTCTCACGCGAGATTCGAACCCGTGTCCTCTGGCACACAGCCTTTGCACCCAAGCCTGAGAGCTCTACCACTGAGCCACCTACAGCTTGTCTGAAAGTCTCTGTTTCTCTGGGCCCCAAGTAAATCCGAAATGGGGTGATAGTTTATTTTTCAAAAATGTTTGTTCCATCAACCAGAGGGCTGAGGAGGTTGTCCTCTAAAGTTATATTGCTCAACGGCATTCTATCAGTATATTGATCATTCTATTGATCACAGCGTTCGGCACCCGTCACTCACGAGAGCTTACCTTGCCGATTTTTATTTGGGAATTAAAATAATCCGCAGGCGGGATTTGAACCCACGGTTCTACTTGTAGTCAAATCTCTGGAACGGGGCCATACCGGTTGAGCTATACGAGCAGTCATGATAGAGACGTGCTCGTTGGTATATTTAAAGAAGACCTTCATTTCATGCGGTGGTAACAATACCTGCCATGTATCCTGGACGCAAGTTAAAACGCTATTATTATTAAAATCGAACCCCAAAAAAACCACCTAAATCAGCCAGAGGTAGTCATAAGAAAGACCGGGGTTGGCCGTGTTACACCAACCCGTAGACGTGTAGTGCAGTCACCGCGTTATGGGTTTGGGGATAATCATCACGCCCGATAATTACGCATTCTGCTTGTGTAAAACACATCATTCTCAAAACACACAAATTCAAAACACAATAAAAACGGACAAACATAACTCGTTTTAAATTATACCATATTGTCCTGCTTGTGGGACTGTACACTGAAAACCAGCTTTTGCAATTGGGCCAAATAATAAATGTTATAGTTACCTCCCCAAGCTGAAGCCAAAGTAGATTTAGTGAATGCTTTCCAAAGGAGGTTGAGACCATTGTAATGATCTAATATTTTCCCAACCATATTTTAAAATAGCCAAATTGATCAAATACTTATTGCCAAACCAGTGCCAAGTGAACCATTTTCAAATAATGTAAACCTACTTTACCCCTGATACGTACCCATCAGCTTCCTTACTGATAATATAAATACTTCAAGACAAACGTTGTTGGACATGATTACTTAATTCATATGCATGCATGATACTTTTTTAACAAATTAGTCTGTCAGTCAGATAAGACATTGATCACAATCAGTTTTCAAAATACCCATTGTCCTAATGTAGGTTTCCACGACTCAGTGCACGATAATTTTTTCCAAAGCTGTTCTTCTCTGATAGCCGTGTCGAGCGATCCCCCTATCTCCTTTACATTGTTTTCTCCTCCCACGTTGGAGGCATCCTCAGGCGTTTGAGACGGCCTCAGCTTTGGAAAGCAATTCTCAAAATATCCATTGTCAAATTACTTTAGTATTAACCATTCGGCTCTTGTATCAGCCGAACAAATCCACTATTCCGGTGCATCTCGACTCACAACATTGCGATAGCAGCAGGCCGTTGTGGTTCTACGCCAAGGCAGAGTGAAAAAAAACCAACAAAAATGCTCGTTTTGGCCAGCATCACTCCCTCTCTGGAAAGTTTGTCGCCTTCTAACAATTCAAGTCAGGGCACGCCGCTTCTGCCACAATTCAAGAGGCCGATCCATCCCTGGTTCACACGTGTAACGACATGCAACGGTGAGTCGGGGGGAGCTGGGTTGCCGCGCGGGGGGAGCTGGGGGGAGCTGACCGGAGATACGAGTTGCGTTAAACCAACACGGCGCCTTCTTCGTGGGTGGTCTCGTCGCCTCGTTGAAGTCCTGCCTCGGTGATAATTTTGTTAAAAAAAATGTTTCTGCCGTCGAAATTACGAGCGTCATTTGAGCAGCACGTACGAGTCCTTGCCGTCGTCGCTCTTGACGCGCAGGCCGTGGAAAAGGTGGAACTCTCGTCGCAGGAAGGCGTAGAGGTAGTCGGATATGAGGAGGATCTGCGCACACCACGCGATTAACAAAGAACAAAAGTCTTACACGGCGTAGCACGCTCGGCACGGGTGCGCTGGTTCAAGAAATTAAACCGGGCAACCTATTCCAATTCCCCCGTCGTGGGTAGCCTGGTGGTGCTTGGGCTCCTCCACCCCGTGGGCCCCCCTGTACAGTCGCACGGCCTTCACACCCGCTAGCTACATCGCCAATCAGCATCATCAACTGGCATGGGATTCCCCCCCCTGCTGAAGACCTCCCTCCTGGCTCAGAAGCACCATGGATTCAGTGGAAGACACTCAACCGCCTGAGAACTAGAACGGGACGATCAAAAGATGCTGCTTTGGTCAGATGGGGCTACAAGACCAGCCCAACCACCTGTGAATGTGGAGAAGCAGACCGTACTATGGAACACTGCCTTGTCTGCGCTCTACTACCCAACCTCTGCAGCTCAAAAGACCTCGCAGAGTTCAATAGAAATGCAAAGAACTGTGTAAAGAAATGGGAAACTGTAATTTAACCATCGCGCTTCGAAGAATCGCAAAGAAGAAGTAAGCGGTAACGGTGGGCTGTGGGGTAGGGTGATGGTGCCCACCTGCCCAGTGCTGAACGCGAGCGTGGTGGCGTAGTAGAAGTTGGCGTTGGCGCTGCCCGAGAAGATCCACAGGTGCCAGAGCACGGGAAAGAGCACGGAGCACGCGACCAGCAGGCACGTGACGAGCAGCGTGTTCCTCAGGTCTGCGCGCACGAGTACACGGCACGCATAGGTAAACGTACGGCTGTACCTGACCACGAACGCAACATTAATGGCAATTCTAACCGTAGCCCTATGGCTAACCTTAACACACTACTCACATCAAACATTCGATTCTTCAAAGGGTGATGGTGATATGACAGTTTACCATTGCAACAAGTTCTTTAGTTGCAGACAGCCCTTCAATATTTAGAGATATAATAATGCTGGCCTTAAAGGCGGTGGGCATTGGCCTCTCTTCTTGCTCCAGACTGAGGAGCTTCTGGCATCTGTTGAGCTTCTGGACATCGTTGTCCTTCAGTTCGGCTTCGAAGTGTTTGGTAGAATTTGCAGGTAATACCAAGTATTACTTGACAGGGATCGCGACGTAAACGCTTGAGGTGGGTCCACATGATTGGCTGAGTGAGTGGGTGAGCGGGTGGGTGGGCGAGCGGGTAGTTGGCTGGGTGTTTGCGAGGCTCACAGCACTTGAGGTGAGTCCACATGGGCAGCAGCGCCAGGAAGAGGGCGAGGTCGCCCACGCTCGGGTACGACTTGAACACGGAGATGAGCCCCACCTGCAGGCACATGTGGAAGAAGGGATGCTTGCTGTGGGCGCATGTGTGCATGTCCGTGTGTGTGTGGTTGTATCGGTACAAGAACCCATGTTAATGAATGAAGGATTGGGTAAGTTACATTACCGAGACAATTTCTACGTAAAATTAACGAATCGGTGTAAGTAAATTATAACCGATGGTTGCTCTTCAGAGCTGTTATTTCAGGATAGCCACGTTGAGCGCTCTCCATCTCCCCTCAGGAGGTTTCCAATATGGGAAGCGAAACACTGCGAGGGAGAGCTTGACACGGCTATTCCAGTTCTGAAGAGCCATCATCATAAATTGAGCCGTAAGAACCTACATCAATAAATTATAAGCAACTGTACTGGTTGTAAAACACATTAAATGAGCAGTTCTGTTATCCTAAACTAACCACAGCCCCTCGTTAATCAACTGCGAATAAAAAAAAACCTTTTTATGCCTTGTTGGTCACGCGGCCCGTTCCACCATACGTTACACCAATGCACCGGTTATTGTGCTTGGACTCTTAATGCGACGGTTGGTGGAGAGGTGGATTCCACCGGTCTGGATAAAAGCAGACAAACGCACGGAGTTGACAAATACCTGAGCAGCACGGCAAGCGGGATGGTGTAGATGAAGGCGTTGATCTGGAAGATGCAGATGAAGAAGAGGCGGAAGTGCTCAAACACCTCGGTGAAGAAGTACCAGAAGAGGCCCACGTTAGGGGTGAGGTCCGGCACCGACAGTCTGCTCACACAGCATCCACATCGCGCACATTTTACAATTCCGTCCATTGTCAGAAACCGCGTAATCCTGTACAGGGTTGCGGTGAGCCGGAGCCTATACCGACAGACACAGGGCGTAAGGCAGGGCCATGTCCACGATAGGACGCCAGTCCATCGCAGGGCACCGAGGGCAATTTAGTCCGCAGGCCAATTCACCTGGTGCAGCAGCATGTCTGTGCACTGTGGGAGGAAACCGGAGTGCTCGGCAAAAACCCCACGCGGACACGGGGAGAGAACGTGCAAACTCAACACAGAAAGGCCCCACCCCGAGCCGGGATTCGAACTCGGGGCTCTTCTTGCTGTGAGGCGGCAGCGCTACTCACCGCGCCACCGTGCCGCCTCAGATTTTACACTTAGTGCAAACAAGGCCGAAACGGGAGAAAAACGCAAGCGACGATTCAAACGAGACGGTTAAAAAATCAAAACCACCTCCACAAAGGAGAATCTGACCGTCCAATCGGACCGCGCGAGCCCAAATCGAAGGACAGGGGTCGGGGAACCGCACCGCACCGCCGGGCGCTCACACGAAGCCGTAAGTGGCGTCGATGAAGTCCCAGGACTCGAGCAGCGTGAACGAGAGGCACAGGAGGATGGCGAGACAGCCGACGAACGCGAAGCCGCACTCCGCCACAAACGCCCAGAACGCGGGGCTTCTCAAGCGCTCCTCGCCCTTCACGTGCTTCTGCTCTCACGCGGCAACAGGGAGGGGCGGTATCGCGACGTTAATCCGCGCGTTTAATGGCGACGCGTTTGGAAGGTTGCGTCGTAGAGTTGATGGGTCTGCAAACGGTTGCAAAGGACTATGCAAACAAAAATCGTGTTGAATTTGTATTTGTGACTCAACTTGTAAAATTCTCAGCTCTGAGGATTGAATCATCAAAGTTGGGTTGGTACATGACGAAGAATTCTATCGCAGCAGGGCACGTGTCAACACTGAGTATAAATTATGTATTGTCCTCCAGCGGCAGTCGTCTAAGAGGGGGCGATGTTTCCAGTGGTCACTTTCTGTGAGAAGCTTCCAAATGGATGAGTCTTTGTCCCACGACAACATGGCAAAGACACGCACACATAAGCACATACAGACACAAAGACACGCATTACCTGGGCCATGTGCAGGGTTGCAGGTATAATGAGCATCACAGGGTAGAGGGACTGGTAGGTGGCCAGTGCCAGGAAAACTGCCGTCATGAGAATGCTCCCTAAAGCACACACGTACGCACGATGACAGCAGATGAGGTCCCAACATGGGCAGAAGCCTCAAGTCAAGGGAAGATCGTTATACTTTGTGACAGAACAGAAAGTGCTGACCGCCACTGTGTACACTAGAGGTCAAATTAAAATATCTTAGAGGTCGCTCTGAAGTATCAGCTTCTGTGAGCTCTTCTCTTACATGAAGGCTTCCACTGGTCTGCAAAAGTTCTGCGTGTTTACTTTGTCTTGTGACACGACACCGATAGCAGAATCAAAGACAGAATTGGGAGCGCGAGCAAATTTTTTTAAACGTTGATCGATGAAGGGATGCATTGTTAGACGCGTTATTACAGGGATGTGTTGTTACACGTGTTGTTATGTGAACGTGTTGTTACATGAATGCATTGTTAAGACGCTCTCTCACCATGCAGTGTGGCCAGGAGACCGAGGGCGATGAGGAGGTTGTTGATGGCACACGTGCTCTGAGCCACGCACGTTAGGATGGTGTAGGGGTTCAGGAGGTACCTGTACCCAGGGACCAGCACACATTTACACCACCATTACAAGCCACACAACGAGATGGACATCAACTCGAAGGTTTTCATGACCAATGTTTCCAAACCCTGAAGACGCTGAATGTAAGTTCCAACGAAACGTCGGTAACATCTTTGGAGGTAAGTGCTGTTTGTGCCCGCTTGATTCTCCAACAACCGCTTGTCCTGGTGAGGGTCGCGGTGGCAGCAGTCCAAGGGATGTCTGGTCCACTCTCATTGGACTGCTGCCACCGGCGACCATCACCAGGACAAGCAGTTAAGAAAATGGATGAATGGAAATTAAATCTCCCGTGCTTCGTTGGTGTTGTCAAACCATAATCAGTGGAGTGAAATATTTTAATTCATATAGGCAATTAAAAACACAGCGTCTTTTTCATGACCCTTGACGTTCTTTACGGATTGTGAAATGTTATTACATTGATTGTAGATGTTATCCTTGAATGGAGGTCCCATCCATCCATCCATTTTCAAAACCACTTCTCCTGGTGAGGGTCGCGGTGGCAGCGGTCGAAGGAGAGTGAACCAGACATCCCTTTCCTCAGCAATACATTCCAGCTCTTCCTGGGGGGGGATTCCCAGGCGTTCCGAGGCCATCCGATTTAGAAAATGGATGGATGGGCGGGACACGAACTACCTCCCCCTGCGCGTCGAGCTTACGCCATGGCGACGCGCAGGGGGAGGTAGTTCGTGTCCCGCGGGTCGAGCAGTATCGCGGACACGTCCACGTTGTAGAGGCGATGTTCGCGCTTCTGCCGCTCGTGCTGGGGGGGGAGGAACACGCCGGCGAAGCAGGCAACGGCGTTAGCGGCAACAACGACTCAAGGGTCGAAGGGTCTCCCTGCTCAAACGAGCGAGCGAAACGTACTGCGACTTTATCAAGCCGCAGCTGGATGGCGACCGTGTGGGATCTGTGGCTGGGTTGACCATACTTCAGTAGATAGATGTTTATTACTACAGCAGAAAAATACCCAGTGAGCTCGCAAGCTCGTTACGGGACTCCTGCGACACAGCAAACACAGTAGTAATGGTCAAATGACCCAAATGACTGCTACGTGCTATGGCACGCGGAAGCCTTCGTCTAGTCGAGGATTGAAAATGGGGTGTACGTTATTTTTATGTCCTGCGTAACATGGTGGTGTGGTGAGTAGCGCTGCTGCCTCACAGCTAGAAGGGACCGGGTTCATATCCCGGCTCGGGTGCCTTTCTGTGTGGAGTTTGCATGTCCTCCCCGTGTCCGAGCGGCTTTTCGCCGGGCAATCCGATTTCCTCCCACAATCCAAAGACATGCTGCTGCATAGTTAATTGGCCTGCTGACTAAATTGCCCTGGTGCCCTGTGATGGACTGGCGTCCCATCAAGGGTGTAGCCCTGAGTTGCGCCCTGTGTCTGCCGGGATAGGCTCCACCTCACCGCAACCCTGTACAGAATTAAGCGGTTTCTAACAATAATGATGATGATTTTTTGTGTGAATTTATAGTATCGTTGAGCGGCGGAGAACACCAGGCCTACGGTCGCCTACAGCGGGTCTGTCCTCAGTGCCAGATGGCGATGATGCGATCAGCTCCAAGCCGCTTAACCAACGAGAGGCCAGGAAATTATCGGTGATCTGACGCATGCCTAGCCCAATTATATATCGCTGCTGAGGCAAGTTTGTATAGGTTGAACAACATGGCTTTGCAACTTTTTGACCACCACGGGAATAGTGGCTGTGCATACATACATACTGCAATGTAACACTCATTATATAACACTCACCAAATAGTTAATTAGTTGTTTAGTAGACAGGTAAAGGATGACAGTGGTCAACACATCCACAAACTGCAGAACAAGTCAGGAAGGCACAGGTATTTGGTTAATGCATGCCACTGTCACAATCGTCCGTTACATGGCTATAAAGGATTTCATTTATTCATGTATGGCATTCAATACACTGTATTATTTAACAGAGAAAATTGCTCCCCGTAACGACTTGTTACATGTACTCAGAAGAAAAGCACACCAGAAAGTGACGCAAACTTCGTCTTGAGAATGACCAAATAACGCAATACTCACAAGCCATAAAGCATCAAATTGTTAATTAAAAAATAAAATTGTTTACACTCACGATACACACACATTGAACCATGTGTGCAATCTATTGGGTTAACGCAAAACGCGTACATATCACAGACTCGATACAGCCCACGGGCCATTTAGTTGCAATTGCTGTACACAGCACAGTACCAAGCAAGGGACAGCTCACTCACCATGAAGACAAGTTCGGAGTAGTCGACCAGAAAGTGAAAGACGTAGATTATCATAGGCGTCTGAAAACAAATAACACTCAGTTACAACTGGGCAGAACAAGCAACACACACACATAGTGAAGCTCTGTTTGTGAGTTTAGGTCATGTGAAAAAGTGTGTAAGTGTAGTGCACCCGTCGATATGTTGGAGAAAACGAGCGAGCACATACAGCACTTGTATGTGGCTGTATGTGGCACTACACTTACACACTTTTTCACATGACCTAAACTCACTATGGATAACATTGGTCATGAAAGCCTACGAGTTAATTTTACAAACACACAGCTCTGATATTGCACATGCATAGCTTGACCGCATGTCCTGGACAGTCATGCAAAGAGGCATCGATTCTATGACCACTTTCTTGCCAGTGTACAGATAATGTAAAACAATATAATACAAGGGTTTGACTTTTTCTGGCAATAAGATCTTGAAAACACCAAATGGACAAGAAGCCACACGTGCTCGTGGCAAAAACACGCAATTAAAATGAGTACGCAAGAGATGCGTGCATTGTATCGGGGGTGCTGGCTTAGGCCGGGAGTGTTGGGCCCTGAGTGTCGGTCGGATAAGCCGGGACATAGCCTAGGCGAAATACAGGCAGTCCCCGGGATACGAACGTCCGACTTACGTACGAACCTCCGTAAAGCCTATTATTAAAAAAATCGAGTTACATACAATTGTTCGTTATATGTAACTCGACGCTCAAAACACTGCGCGTTTTCAGCGGTTTATTATTATCACTGCATTATTATATTTAAGATGTTTAAGGTATATACTAAGACAAACATTTGCCTAATTGACGCTAGATGTGAACCGTACGTAACTGTTCCGACTTACAGACAAACTTAAAAACGGAACTCGATCGTAACCCCGGGGACTGCCTGTATCTATAAGAGCCACGGTATGTGTTCTCCTGGGGAGTTCGGACAACGCCAGTTCAGGATGCACTGTTCAGCAAGAGGGCTTCATCACCTCGTGGAAAATGTCGCCGGAGTATGGCGAGATTCCCAGGTCCAACATCGTCATGGCCTCGATAACTGCGCAGCTCACGCAGAAAGGAAAACAACGGCGAGATTAGAGTAATATTTGAGTTTTCGAATTCGATTCGATTCTTCGAAGCGTCACGGTTATATGACAGTTTCGCATTGCAACAAGTTCTTCTTTAGTTGCAGACAGCCCTTCAACATTTAGAGATATAATAGTCAGTGCTGGCCTTAAAGGCGGCGGGCATTGGCCTCTCTTCTTGCTCCAGACTGAGGGGGCTTCTGGCATCTGTTGAGCTTCTAGACATCGTTGTATTTCAGCTCCTCGGCTTCGAAGTGTTTGGTAGAATTTGCAGGTAATACCAAGTATTACTTGACAGGGATCGCGACATGAACGTTTCTACCTTGCGTGAACAGTGTTAATCAATTCTTATCCACGACTGATTATCCGTGACCTGTAATAGAATGTGTCCGGAGATTCATAATGGCCATCTGAGACAGAATGAATGAGTACTGTACTGCCGACACCGTTGGTTTGAGCGGTGGTTCTTGCGTGGTGGGTCTGCATCTTAGGACAAGGGGTTCTCAACCTTGTGCACCTCAAGGCCCACTTGGCCAACTTGGAGATGATCTCCACGGACCACTAGGTGGCGCTCGCGGCCAACTGATGGGTTTGGAATGACAGCCGTTTAAATGACAGAAGATTAGCATGCAGAACCTGGATTTGAGTCGTGTGTAAGAAATCCTCTGGAGATTTATAATTGCTATGTTCGTCACCTCGAGCTAGCACAACTGACATCCTGGGTTCGATTCCGGGTTGCCAGTTGTCCTGGTTTTTCCAGGATGGTCCTCCGTTTTGAGTATGCAGATTTTCCTGGAACAAGTCATTCATTCCGATGCAGCGGCTACCCTCGGACCAAACAGTGCGGTGTCTTCATGGTGTCATGTTCGTTTTTTGTCTACGTCTTCATCAAGTACAGCCGTCGGTTTCTGCGAGTCATTTGCAGAACGACAGTAAACAACGCCGGGGGCCTGAGAGAAGCGGTATTTCGATCCTCTTGTATGTCCTGTACATATTGTAGAGTTGACAAATAACGTTTTTAAAAAATGTAATTGACTTTGAATCATGAGGTAACAAGGTGGGGCGGCAGGGTGGCGTAGTGGGGTAACGCTGCCGCCTCACAGCAAGAAGGCCCGAGTTCGAATCCCGGGCTCGGGTGCCTTTCTGTGTGGAGTGTGCATGTTCTCTCCCCGTGTCCGCGTGGGTTTTCGCCGGGCACTCCGGTTTCCTCCCACCGTCCAAAGACATGCTGTCAGGTTAATTGGCCTACTGAGTAAAAATTGCCCCAGGTGCCCTGCGATGGACTGGCGGTCCCATCCTCGGTATCACCCCTGCCTTGCGCCCTGTGTCTGCCGGGATAGGCTCCGGCTAATCGCGACCCTGTACGGGATTAAGCGGCTTCTGAAAATGAATGGAATTTGAATTGAATTTGAATCATGAGGTAACAAGAGTCTCACCGCGCTTCCAGGCCGTCACGGGCGTCGAGGCCTCCACCCGCTCAGCCGCGAACTCCCCGAAGGCCGGAGCTCGGAAGAGCGCGGCGCGCAGCGTCACCCCCACCAGGGCGAGCAGCGACAGCGACGTGATCGCCATGGCTGCTACGAGGGTTAGGGTTAGGCGGATGAGGGAGAAGGGCGGATGAGGCGAGAAATATCCCCACAACGAAGGCTCCACTCGTTTTGTCACCACAAACACGTCATCCCGCACAGTGGAAGATGACGTGACGTCGTCCGAAAACGATGTTGGGTGACGTCATTACGTAGAGATATTGGTCCGACGGCATTAGATGGATTAAATATATGTTTATTATTACGGCAGAAAAAAAACCCAGTGAGCTTGCAAGCTCTTTACGGGACTCCTGCATTGACACAACAAACATGCGAATTGCTGACAATAATACAAAAACAAGATTCGTAAATAACCAAATTTTAATCAACCTGTAAGGACCGTTGTGGCCCTCTTGTCAGGATGGGCCGTCGGGTCCTTTACCACGTTCTAGGACGTAAGACGAACGC
>JAZEWU010000047.1:1479895-1498943 GCA_036362915.1 Geotria australis | reverse complement strand
AATTTATTTTCTAAAAGTGATCTTTTTTTTAAAAGGTTGGAGACCACTGGTATAAGGTTATTTCACGGTTCACTTACCGATTGGTCATTTAAAATGATGGCTAAACTCTAGCACGGTGATCTCTGGTGATACCAACAAACGTAATATTTTGGTCTGGGCCCATGAACTCAGAGATGTGTCGGATAATTGTCAGCGGAGCTGTGCGGCCCACGAGACAGAGCGCCGATTCCAATGCCTCCGTTGGGCCCAGGACTCGAGCCGCCGATATCGGAACTCGGCCAGGTCAAGCTGTTTTTGGTCTTCCTCATTTTGTCATGTTTATCTTTTAAGGCAATTTTCGTTTAAAAGGGTTTTAGCGTAAAGTTCGGTTACCAAAACCATCGCTCACCATCCCCACCCCGCCTGCTGCCTTCCCCTCCGGCTCAAAATAAAAACGTATCGTTCGCCTGACCGACTGCCGTTTATAACTCAACATGGTTATAGATGCACATGACGGACGCTGGAGAATCACTTCTAAGCCTGCATTATGCAAGCACTGGGCACTTCTAATAAGAACAAAATATGTTTTGCCAAAACGATTACTATACACCCTTCAGCAGCTGGCAATAGCACACCGTTTTAGCCTTCCACTTATTGACCGATCCCCTTTCATGCCTCCCAGCTGGCCGGAAGCTAGAGGTTACAATTTCACTTAGTGTCTGCGCAAAGGCTGCTGACTCCGACGTAAGGAGACTGGGTTTGAGAGTGAATACTCCGTCAGATATATCAACCGATTTACCCTCGAACAACCCGGTAAGTTTGTGACGAAGATCTCTTTTGCAAGGGAGACGGACATTTCAAAGTAATCCGGGTGCACAGCACGTGTCGAGCGAGGCAGGACAGCGCCCAACATGCCGAAGCGTAGACCCCATTTAAAGTCGTTATCGATAAAGCTATTCGCAGTGACCGAGCAGGCTTGTGCAACAACTGAGAGAGGCATTTCATTATCATGCGCAACACCCTGGCGACAGGACGGGTTGTGAGTGGAAGGTTGCTGCATCAACATGGGGCTTGGCTGCCTATCCTAGCTTCAAAATTAGACGTAGAGTGAGTCACGGCTACAAATTCGGACAACTCGCAGGCACGCCGTTTTAGGTTTGGTTATTAAGCGGTGAGACTCGCAACGGCAGTTTACAGACGGAGTGACGTTAGGCTGCCCAGTAGCTTTATCCATTCATCCATAAGAATCGTCCTGTCTCTTTGCACCAAATATTCTGCTGCCTTTAAAATTAACATACTTTTAATCTGGATTATCTTCAGACCACCTATCCCACGAGAAGCTTTTCACACCTTACCCACCCTTCTTTTCAACAGGGATGACGCGATGTGCCAATGCAGTCAGTCACATCCGCCCCAATCTAAACACTTTCTAAATCACATTACGTTTCCATCGTTTAATGGGCAGCTCGCGTTGTAATTTACTTTCGGACATTTAGATAAATGTTTCCAAACCCAGCTTTGTACGAAATGTATGTTATTTTTTTCTCCGTCGTGAATTCAAGTAACAATATCTACGTGGCTATTTACACGTTAACTGCTGACTGAACATTACGGAGGTACTAAAATGATAAAAAGTGACCAGTGGATGGAATAAATTATTTTAACCATTGTTAACTTTATATCATGATTTTTCATTTTGTAAATATCACAAAACTTACTAATTAACAGTTTTGTATCGCTCTTTACTTTTAATTTAAATCCCATGGGCAAATCTGTTGTTGATAATTAAGTTACAGCATTACATAATACATCTTGAAAACTCATAGCGCTAATTACACAACGATAAAGCTTTACGAACTGTCTCAATTTCAAATCGCCTTTTTGATATGTCAAGTTTTCCCACCAGGCTTTTAAAAGGATTACCTAAACCACTAAGCCTCCTGCCAAAGTGCCTGCTGGTACAACCCAAACCCAGTACGGTAGCCGCCTCTGATCTCCATGTTGACTCCAAACTGCAACAGGCTAAAAAGTGACTTGGAAATTAATTACACGGATTTACTGCACTACTGCTACTAAAAATATTCTAGTTCCCTGTAGTGCCAAATTGAAAGCCTCTTTACTAACCAAGGTTGCGGCCCGAATTGGGAATCGCTAAAAAATGCCGGAGTGTGTTTCCAGACCTCAGTATCCCAGCCAACCAACATGTGTTCTTGTCCTGAATTGCGATGTAAACATTTGGCTTTTTTCTTTATATTTAGCATGTCAATCAGAATCTAAGGATGAAAATCGTGTGAGTTTATCACACACGTAAATCATAACCGCTGCATTTGAATAATTTAAAGTTTTAAACAACTTAGCGCCGATCCTCTCAAACGTAAACTGTAATCTCACAGCAACGCATTGTAAAGTCAGTTGCCCCTCTCTTTGCGCAGTAATTTGGGAGTACTAAAAAAACCCAAGTTATTTTCATAACATCAGTACAAGTTATTTTAAAATAACATTAGAAATGTAGAGGCTTTGCAATTGCTTCACCTTACCAATGAAAACCCAAATGGTTTAAAACTTACGTCAATTGGATTATTGGCCTCCAGATCTCCCTTGCAAAAGAGAAAATGCATAAACAGACACCGATCACCTGGTTAAAGTGTGAACTGAAAGCAGCCAAATCTAAAGACAGTGCGCCACACTGATAGCTGTACATGCAGATGTCCCCCGTGCCATCGAAGTTAAAACCCACCTTTTCACTCTTAACTTCCTAACTAATGCATGAAACAAAACGCTCCAGGGCAAGACAGATGTAACCGCAGCAATCAATGCCCATAAAGCGCACTGCAAGTCTCACGTCGCAGCCGGTTGGTAGTTTTAAGCCTCTATGCAGCAGTGACGTTACCGCATCTATGACGGCAAAGCCCAAAATATACACGTGGGCTCACACATCCAGACCGACAGACCCACTTCCTGACCCTGCTGGCCAACAAGATCGACCAAAGTGGACGCTTACGACCGGCCATGTCGCATCAGTGGGGCAAAATATGAAACAAAATTTAAAACAAATCGCGAATTAAAAATAAATAAACCGGATGACTTAAGCGTGGACAGAAGTACCTCTTTTCCACTGCACAACTGAGCCATGGCGGGGCTGCGTCGAGCCGGCCTTGTGCGGGACTCACGAAGCCCCAGGTGGTTTGTCAACCACAAAACATGATTCGATTTATTAACCGTGGCCCTCTGGGCCCTCCTAGGCGCCGAGCAAGATTCACGTATTTTACCAAGCCGGAGTTTGATGGTCTGGTTCCGGCCTTGGCAAAACGGCCCCGCGGAAAAAAATCACGCGTACCGTGAGGAATGCCGCGTTGACACGGCTCGGATGTGCCCGTGGAAAAGAGGTAAAGGGACACGCGTGTTCCTGCCGGCGCCGGGCCGCGCGCGACGCGCAGATCCCGCAGGTCGGCGGTTTTGGGCGGCGTTGGGAACGGTGGTGGTGGTGGCGACGGCGGTGGTGGCGGAAGGTGGGGGAGGAGCATCTCACAAGACCTCGTTCTGGGCGGAGGGCGCGGGTTGAGCCGCGGGCGAGTCGGGTTTACGAACCAGACGGTCCAACTCGGCCTGCACGTCGGTCATGGCCGGCTTGGGGCCTGCGCAGCGGTGCGGACAGACGGACCGCGGACAACTGTCAGGACGGCACGAGGGGCAACCCAAACGAGCATCTTTGGAAAGTTACTCGAAATTTAAAAGGGGTGGGGGGTGTGACGGTACCGTCGGGTGTTTGTGCGAGTTCGACGATAAATCCACAAGCAAGCCGCGCGCGGCATGGTTCGTGAAAGGCGCCTGCTCGCGGGAAAGCCAAAGCGAGTACGTTTATCACGAACGAAGCGTCGGGTGTTATCGTGAAAACCCGGTGATCGACAACGTAAGGGGAAGTGTTCGGAGTCATGCGGTGACGAGCGCTGGGGCCTCGGCAAGGGCAGCTCCTGCTGGGTTTAGGCAACACGACAGCGCGCACAGACACCCACGCACACACACAGACTCAAGCGAGGCTGGGACACGTTCACCACTGGACCGACGCGGGAGCAGACGCGCCGTGCAGCACAATCCCTGGGCCAATGCCCACGCTTGGCTCGGCAGAAGCCAGGAGGCTCAGGACGAGGGGAGGAGGGCAGGGAGGGTTATCGATCCATGCACGGTGCATTCAGGGTGAAGCTGATGCCAGAGAGGGGGAAGGGGATGTATTATGCATCGATGCAACGTGAAAGGTACACGTACGATATGGAACAACGTAGATCTTAAGTTCACAAAGGTAGGCCGCACAATTTCTGAAGCATATTTCAGACATTTTTGCAGCGGTCGGTAATGAATAATTTCACCATGTAGTGGCTTTTGACTTGATTACATTATGTTAACCAATAACGACCGTCATTCGGCTAGAACCCTAACCCTGCCAAATATGAACTCCTCCTATTCAAAGCTCCCTAAGGCATACATCCCGCTTTCTACTAATAGGCATATAGCAATCCGAATTTGTATTGTCTGAAAATACATAACCCAGAACTTTCTTTTAACATTTAGACCGCCACTTTTCCACTATGGGTTTGAGGTGGCGTGGCATTGTTTTGAGTATCTACTTCGTGAACGTAAAATAACGTTTAGCCCAGAGACAACACAACAGATACACGTACAGGCATGCCGACACGCGTGAAACCCGCTCAACCTCTAGGCATTGAACAGCTTCGGTCAGACCTGTCGGCAACAAAGCGTAAGCCTTCAATGAAGTTCCTACATTTAAGAGCTTATACAAGATCCCTAAATTAAGCAGTGTCAGTGGAGGGAAACGTTAGTCAGAAGAGACGTTGGGTTAGCGTTAAAAACACGGACGCGAGGTAAACTCGCGCAGAGCTTCCGCCTCCGCGTGGGCTGCACGTCGTTAATTTGCGCGTCACCGTATTAACACGATCGCGACACCGTATTAACACGATTGCGACACGGCACCACGCGGAGCCGGGGACTGGACACGCGGGGTCAGCCTGCGCAATGCCTAGAGAGCCGTCTGCACGCTCGCAGGACCTGTCGCCAGAACGCGCCTCCTCAATCCCTGCTTTTCCCCACGCGGGAACAAAATCCCACCCATCCAGTGGCAAACAAGTTTGCATGGGCCCTGCTGGAATGGATGGAATATCAAGCGTCCCCGTCCCCAAATTCCCCCCTATTTGTAGCCTCTGTTGCCTTGGGCCAGCACCCCGAACCCACCCCCGCTTCAGCCAGTGAGCCCCGGTGCAGTTCCACCGCCCGCACACTCGCTAGCGACGTCAACCGCCTACGTTCACCGCTCTGCTTCTCCCGTCGCGGCAGGGATTGGGGAAAGCCATCTGGTGTCCGGGGCCTGCGTTTTGATTTTATTTTGTCAGCCACCCCCCCCTCCTCTCATATTTACTTTTATTTATTTTTCGTCCGGGCCGGTCGGCCGGTCAGCCCCGGCGGGTTACCAACCTTGCTGGCACGGGGCAGGCTCCCCGCCGGGCGCGCGGGGGTGATGGTGGTGGGTGGGGTGGGGGGCGGTGTGGTCGCGAGAGATAGACACGCAGAGACAGGGGGACAGGACGGAGGTGGAGAGACAGGAGGCGAGAGGGCGGGCACTGTGGACTGAGGGGACGCACGCACGGACACAGAGGTACGGACACACGGGGAGGACAGTGGGGCGGGGGGGGGGTCCACGCGCAGGGCGAGACAGACCAATGGTGTACGGACACGGGTGGTTACGTACGCATGGCATGAGCCCGGCGCGCGCGCGCGCACACACAGACGCGCACGGACACCAAGATGCACACGAGCAAGAGAGAGGGAGAAATGCCGCTTTAGTTACGCCGTTAGCGGTTAGTGCACACAGAAGAAACGATGTCTGTAGCAGTTGCGATACCGAAACCAACGTGGAGATGACCGTGGTGAGGAATGTAAGGGAAGTACACACTAAGGTTTAGTAGGATTATACCGACCTCCATACTACTTATTATGAGACCTACACTGCCTTTTATAACACAGCTGCTACTTAGTCGAAACTTATTGTAACCCCAGCATTACGTAATGTGTCTCATTGGAACTTTAAATGCATAGCATGGCATGGGTCTAAAATAGGTTTTGCACTCGGGATGTACAGAGAAAACTCAATATTGGAAATTTGGTAGGTTTGCTCAGCATATGCTGTTTCAAATTACTTGCATCATCCCCGTTGGTTACATCTTCCAGGACATGTACCTTTGAGCTCATGGTAAGCCCGACAGGGTGTCCCAAAAATGTCAATAACAATAATATATATTTGTAACGCGCGCATATTCTCCGGGGCGCGTTGCACCCGTTGATTCGGAGGCGCGGAACCTGGCTCAGTCGGTTTGTTGCGAGTCGGTGAAGAGGGGACTTTATAAACGTTTTTTTGAAGGTTGCGGGGTGAGCGGCGACCGCGGCGCACGAGGGATAGAGATGGTTTACCCAGCGGCTTGGTGTTCCCGGGGGACGGCGCCTGGCCGGGGGAGGGGGCCCCCCCCGGGGAAGCCCCCTTTTTCGTGAGAAGGCTGTTGAAGAAGTTGGCGAGTACCCCCTCGCTGGTGGCACCGCCTGCGGAGACACGGGCGCCGAAACCCACCACGGGTCAGACGCCGAACGAGCACACCCTAGAGGTGGGCTTTAACCCATCGGGGTTCAAACTCGCGGGGGGTTAAAGCGCCGCGAGTTGACGGTGCACGTCCGTAGTCCCGAGTATCGAGACTCAACCATTTCCGATGCAAGCAAATTAAATGCAAAATATATGCTAAGTGTCCGTCCATCCATTGTGAAAAACCGCGTAATCCTGTACAGGGTCGCGGTGGATGTATGCTAATGGTGCTCGTAAGACTGAAACAGCGAGACTTAAAATAAAAATGCAAACGAGATAATAATAATAATTTTACATTCATAACGCGCACATATTCATTCAATGTCGAAGATATTCATTCGACGAGAGAAGGACTCAGATGGCGCGAGGAAAGCGCAGAGAGGTGGAGGAGGCAGCCAGGCGGTTCGCCGGCGCCATAAAAAAAGTACTCTGCACTTAACTAGCATGCCAAATGCCTACACGTGCCCAACCGGATGAAAATATCAAACAATGTCTTAACAGAGATAGTGGCCGGCATCAGGCCTGCCTGCGCCGCACTGCGCCTGGGTCAGTGTCCTCTCACCCTTGATGTTGGCGGGGTCGAGCTTCTTGCCCGGAGTCTGGAGAGGCGACACGCTGGCCACGTTGTTCTGGCCGGGCCGGCTCACGGCCCGCGGGGAGCCTCCCGACACGTCCTGCGCGGAAACCAAAGCAAGGCGGCAGCGGCGGTGTGGTCAGAGACGACGGAGGCACCAGGCGGAGATGAGGGCGAGCGGCGCAAAGGAGGCCGCAGCGCCCGGCTCAGAGAGGGCATTCACGCCGCTCGCAGTATTGCCCCGGCTTGTGGGCAGCTGTACGCCACACGTGCGGTTATTGCCCTCGATCGTGTGAGTCGTGGGGGTTTGTTTGACCGTACTTTACCGAAATAGTTAGCGCGGACTGGTGAAGGAAGGCACCCAAGACTGGGGTAAGTATAACTCGCCACTCGTGTTAGCCGTGGTCAGGAATTGAATTTGGTTTGCTGAATTCATAGTACAGTGCCGTGCCCTAACCACTGCACCACAGCTCCATTCTTAACAAAATATAAGATTAATTTTATACAAATGTACTTTTACAGACTAAAATTTGATTTTTTTCTTACAACTGGCACCGATTTAGTACAAAATATGACTTGTTTGGGAACTGCTTTTCAAAGACGCTATTTCGAGATAGCCGTGTCGAGTACTCACTCTCTCTCAACACAGCTATCCCAAAAGAACATATTTGGAAAGCAATTCTCATACATCGAGCTGCGAAAAACCTGCATCAGCACAATATTTTGCTTGTTGACAACTCTGTCTCACAATTTTTGGCCATTATATATTAACGGATCCCAACATCTGACAAAAAGGTGCAGCGCAATATAAAAACATAAACTGACATTGATATAACGATCACAACAACAGAGACAGTGGTTTTATTAGGCTCGTCAATCCATCTTATTCATCTCCCTGGAGATGGACGTGGAGCTACGGAGTTCATTGGAAATAGGAGCTCTTTCCTAAAGTGGCCAGTCTAATGCAGTTACACATCAATACATCGATCCATCACGGTGGAAATGATGAATGCGAAACACAACAACAACGCAGAGCACTAAAAACACTTAGGCCTGTATGTACTCTTAGCCGCGGCCGTGCCCAGGCTTGGCTCTGGCTCAAGAGAGCAGGCTGTGGGTTTGGGCTCAGCCCTGCTTAGCTTCTGAGATCCGACGAGATCGGGTGTAATTCCGAGCGAGTTGGTCGTCGGCGATAATTTTTTGGGTATTTAAAAACAAGCCGATCCGGCTTACCATAGGCCGCCCTGCTGGTGAGGCCGGTACCTTGGAAAGAAGCGCCTGATGAGCAAGGAGACAAGATAACACAGCACGGTTTCAGTGTTATTCCTTAGAGAGACAGAGCATTTATTTAAACCAAGTGAGAGCCTATTGAGAACGAATCCCTTCTTAAAGGGAGCAATTAGTTATGAAAATAGTACAGCGCGCAGATGTCATGTTGGGTCAAACAGCAGCAGCCAGGATTAAAATATTCAGCACCATCATTATTATTATAATCCATGGATGATATGAACTGCTCGAGCCTACTTCTTGCTTTTTTATCATTTTGAAGCAGGTCCTCCTTTAATAACGTATCTGTCCATACATACTCCGATCAATGATAATTTCCAAAACATACTATTGATTCAGGAAAAGACAAATGAGTTATTAATTTCCGTTACGCCAAGCATCTGCAACACTATGTAGACTGTTGTGGGTCGACTGTTCAAATTTCAGTAGGAGAGCACAGCATGTCATTAAATATGAACAAGCAATCCTATGATTCTAATAAATATTATTTATAAAGTGTGGATATTAATTCAATGTCGAAGGTATTCGAAGACAGAACGATTCAGGGACTGAGGAAACCACCGAGGTGGGGGGAAAGCAGCCACGCAGTTAGCCAGCACAAATATTTACCACCGAGTCCTGCATATTATGATGTTATCGGTCAATTCCTGAATCACTTTTTTTTCTCCTATAGGAGGAAACAGGAGAACCCGAAGGAAACCCACGCAGAACAGGAGAACACACAAACGCCACAGAGAAAGGTGCCCTAGGCAGGAATCGAACTGCCTCGGGCAGGGCAGGACTTGCTTTCTGTGAGGTGCAGATGTTAACCACTCCAGTTACCCTGCCGCCGTCATATTAGTTACAAAAGACTGTGCATATTTTGCCAGAGTAGAAATAAAACAGAAATAAACTCACCTGCTGCTTCATAAGGAAAACCTGTTCATCCTCCACCGTTACTTCCTTCTCCTGCACCCACTACACAAAAATAGGAGCTAAGTTACACCGACAGATTTATTTACTCAACACGTTACATAATTTCTTCTGCATTTATCCAAAATCAAGATATGAAGAACCCTTACCTTGCGCACGGGCGGCTTGACGATGATCTCCTCGTAGCAATCTTCTGGTCGCACCGTCTGGAAGTGTTCGTGCAAGATGGCGATCTTCTTTTCGTTGTCCCATCCCGCCGGGCTGTCGGGTAACAAGATAGGAGGGCAGCGAAGTTATTAACGAGCCGTTCTTTCGGGATAGCCGTGTCGAGCGATCTCCCTCTCTCCCTCGTGACGGCTATCCCGAAAAAGAACAGCTCTGAAGGGTGATCTTCCAAGCGTCGCTCGCTTACCGCCGCGATTTGTCAAAAACCGGAGACTCACATGAAGACTGAGTCTTTTTCGACCACGTGGGCAGTGGTGCGGAAGGGGAAGTCGTAGAGCCTGTGCAGCAGGTATCTGTAGAGCAGATCCACGTTCTTGTCCTCCTTGAGCGACGTGTAAATCAGGGCAGCGCCGTCTGGTTCACGTTAAGGAAACCCAACCCTACCGCATCCTGCAAGCCGATGACCCCCTGTCAGCACCTGTATTACGATGGCCCACAATAATTATTTTCATATTACCACCATCAGCAGCTGCAGCAACAGCAACAGGCAGTGTCTCTCCACTGCTGGATGAAGGCCTTGTCATGCCGTCGTTTTCACTCGTGGTGCAGTGCTGCTACTGTCCGTCTCGCTCCTATGAGCTGATCTCTTGGTCCATCGCCATGGTGATTTACCTCTTTTTAGGTCACTGCTCAATGTACCGTATCCCGTTACAATAATAATTGGGTAATAGTGGCAGCTTGCCATTATCATTACGTCCCCATTACCAGATCTAATTTTACATCCGCGACAGACCCTTAGCCAATGAATAAAAGTGCAATGCATTATTTACAAGGCAAAGCATTTTATGGAAATGTTTGATCATTAAAGATGAGTATGGCCCTAACAATGGCAGGACATTGTCAGACCATATAAACCTTATCATTAACATATCTCTCAAAATTATGAAAGAATATTTTGTCAATGGGTTCAAGTTTATTAGAATTTGCATGCATAATAAATTAGGCCTAAAAGTCTCACCTATATTAACATGTTGCATCTGTCAGCGTAACCAACAGTTCGAAAGATGTGGTCACACGAGTCAATGCAAGTTGGTGAAGAGAGGGCCCAAGGACCGGTTCAGATAATCACTTGCAACCGCTGTCAGCCATGGCTGGGAATCAAACTCAGGTCACTGGAGAACCATAGCACAATGTGCTCTCACACTCATTGCTTGTGAAATGTTTTTTGCTGTTTTTCCGATCTCTGTCGTTGTTGGCGTGCAGCTCTCTCCGCAGCCCTGTGCAGCGCTTTGTGACCCTCGGGTGAAAGGCGCTCTAAAAATGCTATTATTATTATTATCCAAATCTGTGTGGTTGCCTAAGAGCAGCGCCAATGAAACATTAACAAAATGGCAATGCTCAACACACCGAAATCTTGGCCACACACACCGATTAAAATTGATATGAAATATGACATTAATGCAGAAATGTACGTGACTGCAGACAGAGGTTGGCGTGGGGTTCAGGTTGGCACGCCGGGTTGGGCCGGGTGGGTGACGCTGATGAGCGGCACTGAAGGATACACCTCAGGCAGAACCTGCGGATGTGCGACTGCATGAAGTCAAAGTGCTCTTCCCTGTAGTCGTACTCCTTCTCCAAAGAGCTCACCGCGTCGCTCTGCGGAATCGGCAAAAACAAGGAACGCCGTTATAGACCAAGCTGCAAATTGTTCTCGCCGTTCGAACGCGACCACGTTAAAGTTAATAGGGCGTAACTGGTAAGCTAACATAATAATAATAGCATTTACAGAGCGCTTTTCACCCGAGGATCACAAAGCGCTGCACAGGGCTGCGGAGAGAACAACAAATCAACGACAGAGAACGGTAATCAGCAACAAATTATTTTTTTTGGGGTTTTTTTTTTATCCGAGCTGTGGAGAGAACGGCATGTTAACAACGGGGAGAGCAAATAACCGAGAGTGAAGCAATAGCGATAAACCATAAGACACAGGACACAAAAACAACAGGAAAATAATAATAATAACATGACACAGGCGAGCGAACCGGCTCGCACCTTGGTGCACACGACCACGACGGGGATGCCCAGGTTGTGGGTGAGCGTGTTCTCTCCCAGAGGCAGCGGCTCGGCCTCCTCGTCGCCCTCGCCGGCGGTGGCGTGCGCGCGGCGCGGCGACGCCAACGAGCCCTCCTCGCCCGGCTCCACGTAGCTCTGGAACTCGCGCACAACTGCCGGCACCCCACCCCGCCGCGCGCGGCAACGGGGGCGGCAGCAACGACACGTAAGTAAACAATCATCGTCACGGTGAGCCGGAGCCTGTACCGGCAGACCCAGGGTGCAAGGCAGGATGGGACGCCAGTCCATCACAGGGCACCGGCGGCGATTTAGTCAGCAGGCCAATTAACCTAGGCAGCAGCATATCTTTGGACTGTGAGAGGAAACCGAAGTGTCTGGTAAAAACCCACGCAGATACGAGGAGAACATGCAAACTCCTCACACAGGAAGGCACCCCAGCTGGGATTCAAACGCAGGTCCTTTTTGATTTGAGGTGGCAGCGCTACTCGCCGTGCCACCCATTAGCAATAATAATGATTATTATATAAATATCTCGAGGCCTATGCAGGGATGAGCCTCGATACCACAGAGATTGGTGACCACCACGCATAAAACAGGTGTTATAGGCTGCTGTAGGGTGCGGTTGTCAGCAGAGCAGTATAGCAGCGTTTGCCACCTTGATGAACGCACACAGACTGGTGTACTGAAGCATTGTTAAGTGCTTAGTGCACCGCACTGTGAACTCTCGCAATTGAGCTTTGTTCCTGGAGAATGTTAACATCAGTAGAGGGTGAAATTAGAACTGGTTTCTGGGCCAATCTGTAAACAACCTGCACTGACCTGCGTGAAGCCAGATGTTTCAACGAAAACGCACAGAATGACAGTGTTATTGATCATTGAGTCAAATTGTGACTTTCATTGCATCCGTCCGTCACCTTTCTTTGCATGACAACTTTCTCACCATTAATCCTGCTGGGGCTGAGAACATCAAAGCACCAACTACAATCCAGAACCTGTTTGTCCAGGAGTGGTGACTCGGGGGCTTAAAACCCAGACTCTAAATTTGCTGGCTCAGTGCCCCCAACGTTGGCGTTTGACATTTAAGAGCCACCCAGCAACATAACGACAATTAATCTAACAATCTTCTAATTGTTCAATCAACAAACCAATGCAGACGCCTATAACCAAATAACGTAAAATGCACCTGACCTCTGGGGGTCAAGGTAGAAGCGTTCACGTCGCGATCTCTGTCAGGTAATACTTAGTATTGCCTGCGAATTCTACCAAACACTTCGAGGCCGAGCTGAAAGACAACGATGTCCAGAGGCTGACCATCGTGCTTCGAAGAATCTCAAAGAAGAAGACCTGACCTCTTCAGACCTTGACAGTTAAGAAGGTCAGAGTATAGAAATTGCTTGGAAGGGTGACCACCAAGCACATACAGGTTGTCATAGGGCTAAGGGGGTACGTGGTGGGTAGTAGAGGGCAGTGTAGAAAAAAACAAACATTGTTATCGTTTACCTCTACTCCATTATATATGCTCCCTACCTTTACCAACAAGCGTTGACCAGAATGCTGAAGTACGGTCAGATAATCACTATGACCCACATGGGAGCCCTTCGTCCAGAAGATGATTGCCAAGAAAGCTGTACAGTATATGTATTTAAATAAGCAAACCATCATACCACGCTCTTTGGGTATTTTGCTCTGATGTCATACAGAAATCAGACAGTAACCATATAAACAAATCACCTGTGAGCAGAGAGCCAAAAAGGCTGCGAGAAAGCGGTGAAAAACGTACGCATGGATTCACAGTACAGTGCAATGTTGTGCATTTCAATTTGGCTATCCCTAAGGCAATGCACTCAGTCTATTATTGCCTATTTCCAAATCACCCTAAATGTTCCGGATCTCGTTAGATCTTGGAGGCTAAGCAGTGCTTGCTCCTGGTTATTACTTGGATGGGAGACCACTATTACAAATCACATGTTGTAGGTTTGGATTACACTGTCGTCAGGAAGATAGTCACCTTGTGAAGCCGAATGTAAACCCCGTGCATCCGAAATGATTCTCTCATCGTGTTTCCCAGCATAAGTCGAACGTGTATTCGTAAAATTGTCTAGCCAAACACCAACGCAGCAGGACTCTTTCTTAAATAAAATATCTGGAGGCTCGGCGAGCCTTTTCCCTGCTAAGTAAAGGCCATTACAGTATTCTTTTTTAATTCCGGGGTTAACCACACCCAGTGCATTAAAAAAACCCCCACCAACCACACAAGCACAGAAGAGAAAAGCGACCACGTCTACACAGCTCAATCCAGTGCACTGGAACGCGGCCAAACTATGAGCTAACCCCAACACGCAGCGTAAAAAAGACAAGACGCAACACGCGCCGTCGAGCCTCAGATACATTTCACAGCGTGCGCCAATAGCAGCGGCCGTTGGCGATGTCGTGGCCGGAACGGCACTCCAAAGTCCAACATATCCCCCAGGGGCTGATGTGGCGCTACCGCGCGCTACTGTGCGACTGTCTACGGTTTATACAAACGCAAATAAAGCACCGGGATTGGTGATGGAATGATGGAAACCCTTAACACGAACGCATGTGCTTTCACGTTCCAATAGCCACGTATGCACCATCTAGACCCGACATTCGCAACCGGTGGGTCGCGACCCACGAGTTGGCCACCTAGTAGTTCCTGGAGACCATACCATCCCAACTTTGCACGGTCGTTGTATCGCAGGAATCCCGCTTTGAGAGCTTGCAATCTCACAAGATATTCCATCCATCCATCTTCTAAACCGCTTGTCCTGGTGAGGGTCGCGGTGGCAGCAGTCGAAGGAGAGTGGGCCAGACATCCCTTTCCTCAGCAACAGATTCCAGCTCTTCCTGGGGGATTCCCAGGCGTTCCCAGGCCAGCCGAAGGATATAATCCCTCCAGCGTGTCCTGGGTCGGCCTTCAACAAACTAGCACAACCGAAACGGTTAAACTAAACTGCATTGCAGACTTTCAGCAGTGAAAATAAACGGGGCGGCTTCGTTCAAAAAAAAAATGTGTCAGGCGAGGGAATCCAGTGCGAATTGGACAGCTCAGGCATCTGTGGTATGCACATCACATGAAAAGTGACGATAACACAACAAGAGCTTTTTCCCACACACTTCACGTAGAATACACAAATCTGCGCAACCACCGCTTGTGCGTGCGAAATGTCTCGGATCAAAAACGCAGAAGACTGCGGTGAATAGCCTCTAGCATAACGACATCAACGAGCAAGCCACACCAAACCCGGTGAACATAAATTTAATTTGACAAGAGCCAGAGAAAGAGAATTTAGCACAGCCCAGTGGGGACAGCAAACATTTGCAATATTGGAGTGGGTCGAGTTGCGGCACAGTGGTTCGGGCAATCCACTAATAATGGTAAATATAATTCATAACGCGTGCATATGCATTCAACATCTAAGGTATTTGAAGAGAAAGATTTAGAGGTATGAATAAACCGCAGAGAGGCAGGGGAAAGGCAGCCACGCAGTAAGCCAGTGCCAACACTGCGTCGTATATATTATGATATTATCGGCCAACTAATAAATATTTTTTTCCCAGTAGGTGTAAATCGGAGAATCCGAAGGAAACCCATGCAAAATAGAGGAAGCACACACAAACTCCACACAGAAAGGTGGCCAAAGTGGGAAGCCAACTGCCTCGGGCAGGACTTTCTTAGTGTGAGGCGCAGATGTTATCACTGTGCCACCCTGCCATCCACTATAATAAACATCATTGGTGATATCTAAAGCAGTCTTGGGCACCCTCCCGCCTACCTTCAATGATCCACACCCTCAACATTTAATATGTATACCTCATCCATTGCAATAAATCTAGAGGCGCCAAGTATGGTCAAAACAACCCCCAGGGCCGACACACGGTGTGGGGCGGCTCTCATCCAGCAGTAGATTGACAACCGGCCATTTAGTACATAACACTGACAAACACAAAATGATTCTTCATACAGACTGGAAGAGTACCGGCTATACAATTACAATATGGAATTATAAAGCATGTGAACGTGACCGCACATCAAGACACTGTACACATAGGGGAGGCATGTGCCGCCTTACAGATACTTGGAAGACGAAAATATATTTTTAAAGAATTTATATCGGGGTGAGCGTGGGGCGGTTAGGGGCACAGAGGGGAAGCAGATGACGGTAAAGTGCGAATCGCCACCCAACATCGAGAAAGCCAGTCACAAGTGGAGGAAAAGAGGAAGGCCTTGAACCTCGACTTGAATAGTGACAGACAGGAGCGGGCAGACAGAAGCAGGAAATGCCAGGCAACTAGGCCAGTTGGAGAGGAGGAGTGCTGCTGCTGTACAGGGTGTGGCCAACGTCAGAAACCATACATCTGTGTGGTTAATTATAGCGAATCCTCAAACTGCACCCCATTTTCCGGGGCATCACTGGAGAATGTTTACTGCTTGGATGCTGAACAGCACTTTGAATAGATGTCGTGGCTCACACATTAGTACACACCTTACAGTTATGTGATGGGGGTCAAGGTAGAAGCGTTCACGTCGCGATCCCCGTCAGGTAATACTTGGTATTGCCTGCGAATTCTACCAAACACTTCGAGGCCGAGCTGAAAGACAACGATGTCCAGAGGCTGACCATCGTGCTTTGAAGAATCGCAAAGAAGACGTTATGTGATAATAACGCAAATGCTACATGTAAACCAAGTGTAAGGAGGCCCTTGCAGAGAACGAAGTGACTGACAATACCAAAGCTAAAAACGTATTCTCCTCTCGTACCCAATTAGAGTGGCCAAGAGTAACTTGCAGTGATGGATAAAAGGAGTTTGCAGGCTATTGTGTGGTGGTAAGCCTTGTGGCCGTGGGCCATATGAAATAAAAACACGGGCTTTATAAAAGAAAGTAATTGGTCGAATGAATGGGCCATGTGACACCAAGTTGTGGGCCACACAGCCATAATTTCCACTCCTTTGGTTTAGCAGTTTTGATCGTTTTCACTAAGGCACGTCAAGTGTCCACATTTGTAAAGACGGACAAGCATAATACTGTGTTACCACACAATCCAGGAGCCAACCAGCTCCGTTGATAGACGAGTGGCAAAGTCGCGGCATCATTCCCACTCGCTTGATTTCGTGGTTTTGTTATATGTCACAAAGACGTGTCAAGTGTCCACATTTGTACGGACGGACAAGCATAATACTGTCCAGTCGCGCCACACAGGGGGCCTACCAGCTCCGTTAAAACCGCACGGCGGAACTGTAAACGTCGGTGGTGGTGGCGGTGGAGGAGGCGGCTTACGGTCGCGCTCCATGTCGCGCTGCTCCTCGTGGGGGATGGCGAGCAAGTCGAGGTGCTCGCGCATCACCCGGCTCCACTTCTCCAGCGTCTCCATGATGAGCCAGGGCCGCGCCAGGTCGGCCACCAGCAGCACCAGCGAGTCGCGGGCGTTCTCCCGTGTCGCCGCGAACCGCAGCAGGCCCTTGTGGTAGACGTCGCCGTCCAGCAGCCACACGTTGCACCGCGCGTGGTCTGTGTCGGAGGGAAAGGTGACGAGGGGCCGTAAAGGTGCGGCCCTGAAGTTTCTTTACTCGCGCCGCTGCTAGCTGAAAGGCTACAGTGATTACGCCTAACGCAGTCCCCCATCCATCCATCGATTTTCTAAACCGCTTGTCCTGGTGAGGGTCATGATGGCAGCAGTCGAAGGAGAGTGGACCAGACATCCTTGTGAGCCCACCACCAGCAAGGTGAAGGGTTGAGGGTCGGGTGAGATGCCGTCACGGCAACAGAAAGGACGGACTTAGACGGACTAGACCTTTGCAATGGAACACAGTCCCCCACAACCTTAAAAAAAACTTTTTAAAAGACACCTTCACTGACTCACAACAAACCGACTGAGCCAGGCTCCCGCGCCGCCGAAACAACGGGCGCAAAGCGCCCGGAGAATATGCGCACGTTACAAAGATATCTTATTATTAAACCAGAGGATCTGAACTTTTTGCCCCTCGACGAGGCCCACTTGGCTCTGGTCTCCACGGAGCGCTACGTGGCGCTCGCGGCCCACTGATGGGTCGCGATCCACCGGTTGAGAATGACAGCTTTAAAGGGTGTTTGAGCCTACTCTGCTGCAACAGATGTCTTCGAAGGTGCCAACTGACTGTGGTGGGCCCGTTTCTACTGCTGTCGAAGTAATAATAATAATTGCATTTTATAAAGCGCCTTTCACCCGAGGGTCACAAAGCGCTGCACAGGGGCCGCGGAGAGAACGGCATGTCAACAATGAAAGAATAAACAACCAATAAATAACCAAAGCAAACAAAAAATAAATGATTAAGGCTGCTTCGAATATACTGAAAGGTCGTTAAACTGGCAATCTAAAGAGCGGCAAAAATATGCCAGCGTCCCCTAAGATGGTTGTCACTTAAAAAACTGTGAGAAATAAGCTCGACTCCCCATTTCAGATTAATATGCATGTTAGAAATCCAGGAAACGATCCAGCCAGTGTCATAAGGCGATGCTACCTGTAGCATAGTTGTTTTCTGTGGAATAACCTCACAGCAAGATACGTTTGGTGAGAGGAAGCAATGCACAGCGGGGTTTGCTTCTGGACTCGTGGTGACGTTTTGATCTTTTGGGTTTTACACAAAATTGCGATCAATTATGAATTACAACATTTGTTGTAAAATACTAGGTGTTATATTTATAAGAACCCTCTTAAAAGCATCTTCAAGGCTTTCCCAGGTAAATAATAGATCACAAACAATAGGCTCTATAATCTTTGTATAGCCACGTATAGTTTGCACAGCGAGGAATCATTGTTGCATAGGGTCCACAGCCTGTATAATGTTTTTAATTCCTGGCATGGCGCTCTGAAAGACTGCAGCATTCCAGAAGAGAGCACACGGTAGGTCAGCTTTGTGTGAGCACTGTATTGTTCATTTTACTTAGATCTTGGCTCTGTTAAGCAGTAACAGGCTCATGTGACACTGCCCCACAGCCCCTTCTGTCAGATGAAACAGCAGGAGGCTTTATTTTTTACTGTCACTATAACCATGTGATCTTGCGAGCGGTCAGGACTTTCACAAAGCTTATCTCTGCACCCTCTTTGGGTGCCTATCGGCATACAAATGATGTATTGTATAATGTTCCTTGCTTAAGTATACTGTTCAACCCAGTTAGGCAATAACAATTAATATGACATTGTTCATTTATGAATGCATTCACACATGACATCAGTTTTGTAAAGTGGAAAACAAAAACCACTGCCAAAATCTTTAGGAAATTTTAAATCTCTCGTATTTGGTATTTTAGTTAACTAAAACGCCAAGCAATTCTCACAAATTAAGGGAAATAATCGGAATTTGTATTTTTTTTCAACAAATGCCAGAAATTCCAAACCATACTTGGAATTCACCAT
>JAZEWU010000047.1:1466384-1479822 GCA_036362915.1 Geotria australis | reverse complement strand
CAAAGCTGCAGAGAGAACGACATGTCAACAACGACAGAGCACGGAAAATCAGCAATAATACAACCCAACACAAATCTAGCGCTAGTCTAAAAGATATACACTTTAGCTGTGTCTCTAGGACCGTTGACCAAGTTTTAAGCATCGTAAAGAAATCAAAAAACCCAATAACAGTCAAGGGGCTGTCATAACATGCCGGTGTCGTAACTGCATTAATACTCTAGTCAAACATTTAGCAGAGACAATGCAGTGACCTCAGTCGCTGCATTATCACACGCAATCTCTGAAGAAAATCTACTCTCTCATTAACCTACTCTCTCGTTTTGGTTGTCTTCCTTTAATCATTAAATGGCAAACGAGACCTGCTTGCGGGCTCTAACCGCGCCCCCCCTTGTCTTGTTACACCTGCAGGACAAACGTACAAGCAGCGCGCATTATTTTCACGACAAATAAAAAAAACCAAATCGGCCCACCGTCTCGGTCTTCATCGTGTATGTTCAGGTAGAGGTATTCCAACCCGCGTCCCTTCCTCGCATCCTCTGCTCCCTGCAGCTTCGCGATGAGGGACGTCTTTCCCGAGCCATCCTCGCCTAGTGTTGGTCATCAAACAAGAAATCAAAGTGAACATTTTTTCAAGTGCTACATTCATTCATTCGTTGTCAGAAACCGCTCAATCGTGTACAGGGTCGCGGTGAGCCGGAGCCTATCCCCGCAGACACAGGGCTATACCCATGATAGGACGCCAGTCCATCACAGGACACCAGGGGCTATTTAGTCCGCAGGCCAATTAACCTATGCAGCAGCATGTTTTTCTATTGTAGGAGGAAACCGGAGTGCCCGGCGAAAACCCACGCAGATACGGCAAGAACATGCAACAGCGGCAACCAAATGATACCAACAATCTGGCTTAGCATGACTACACATGAAACAGTTATATGCATTGTTCTGATCTAGAGTCATGACTGGATTCAAGGATCAATCCCTCTGTCTAATTTGCATGATTTTATTTTTATCTTCGTCTCATTTTGCACCCTCTCGATATTTTCATCTTTTCATATCGACTGCTCGCGGAAAAGGTAAAACTTTAATAAAATATGGATGAATAACGGAAAACGTCAATGCAAGTATCGCGCACACTGGAATAATAAATGTTATGTTTACGTCCCTTGTACCTACTGAGCACAGCTGTGCGCCAGGAACGACCCTCAAGTACGACGGGCGGACAAGCTACACACGCCTATAAATATACAGTACATTTCCGTATGACTTTGCACGGTTACAGTGAGGTGTCAAACTTTCCATGCTTCGTCCATTCCAACGTCCTTTTTCAGGATTCTGCATTCTCATTGGGAGATACAGGATGGTGTGTGCGTCCAATTTGATGCTAAGAAATGCATCTGACTTAAGCTTTTAAAGTACTCCAAGTGGTTTGAGCAGATGAGTGGTTTTGAGGACAGTCAAGTCATTAGCCAAGACTCAACACCTTTTACGCGAAGAGCTCATTAAAACAAATGCGTCTCAAGTACAAATTGCAAATAGTTAAACAAATAAAACTCAGTGCATTGCCCAAAGTAGAGCCAGTTTTTCTCGCTCGATTACTTGACTAATATTTAAACAATGTCCCTTAAGATAGGTCAATAGGATGGTCAGGATAGGTTATATAACGTACGTGGAACACACTTCAGCCTACAAAAATAAATAAACTGTGAAAATGTAATGGAAATACAGTACTAGAGCATTACTTTTACTCAACACCATAATTAGACACTGCCCCCGATGGGCTTTCGAACTGAAATATAAACAATCGTAGTAACTGTAACCTCAAACCAAATTTGCAGGGCAGTATCCACGGATGGAAACAGTGTCCACACACTGAAATATTCTTCTTTGCGATTCTTCGAAGCGCGATGGTTAAATTACAGTTTCCCATTTTCTTACACAGTCCCTTGCATTTTCATTGAACTCCGCAAGGTCTTATGACTGATAGCAACACACAGCCACTGTTGTAAATTATACATTATTATGACGGGGACACTTTTATCCAATGTATGGTCAGACAATGCATGGTCAACCGAAATCCACAGCGTTGGTTTTCAGGGTTGAGCCGTAAAGCTCTGATGTGTTCTTGGGTTGTACCACGTGTGGTTCGGGTACAATGTCCGACTATTCACGCCACGCGTTGCTACGTTCTTCCGATACTGAACTAAGGAACCGAATGATGAATCTCCTTGCACGTTTAGAGAAACGGCAATCACGACAACGAACCATCCGTTCATCCATTGTACAGGGTCGCGGTGAACCGGAGCCTAACCCGGCAGACACAGGGTGCAAGGCAGAGCTATTCCCAGGATGCGACGCCAGTCGACCACAGGGCACCGGGGGGAATTTAGTCAGCGGGCCAATTAACCTATGCAGCAACGAGGAGAAAATGCAAACTCCACAGAGGAAGGCACCCGAGCCGGGATTCGAACCCGGGTCCTTCTTGCTGTGAGGCAGCAGCACTACTCACCGCGTCACCGTGCCAAATAACGTGCAGAATAATTCAAAAACACATCGGAGAGGGAGTCAACAAATCGAAGTATTTCCCTGCTCAGATGAACTAACGTGTGGCGGTGGACATCTCTATCGGCAGCCCTTGACAGTTGTGGAAATTCCACATTCCCACGATAGGGGCCCAATACATCCGTGAAACAAGTCAAACAACAGTACAGTATTGTAATGCAATAAGAAACCGTCTCTCCCCTTATGACCCCACGTTAGTCATCTCTTTATCCAATGCAATTAACCAGTCGAGAAAATGCCACATACCCACTATGGGGAACAAGTATATCACCAAGACGAGTCGGATACAGTACGTACTGGAAACGTAATGCCATAACAACGCGTATCCTTGCAGATCCGCGCTGATGGTAGTGCTCTCTGTGTTGACGATAACCAGTGGCGGAAGCTCCACATTCCGATGGCGGGTGCCAGTATATCCAGCAGTAAAGCAAAACTTGCAATAACTATCTCGCTTTCTCGGCGCGCAGTTAAGACCCTTGTAGGGCGGTGGTCATCAGTGTTGACATGCCTTGGGTTAGCCGGCGCCGGAAATTCCAAATCAATGCGACAACCGAAGCCAATGAGAACTACGACAAGAAACGGTTAGCGTCATTTTTTTTCTCTAAAAGTGCAAAGATTAAAATACGGTAGGTTAATAGCGCCGCAAGGGCGTATATATTGACACAAAAAAGATTGGCCTTCTAACCCAGACATCTCGAACAGCCATCTCTCCACACCATCCACCGTGACAGCACTTTGCATATCCACGCGTTCTCCGCAAGAAAGACGGGACAAAACCCCCCCTCTTCACTCACCGAGAACAAAAATGCTTTTGCCCGCCGGCAATTTGGATCTGGACCTGGTTGACACCTCACTTAAGATGGAGAGCCTAAAAAGAGACAAACACAAGACCAGACACACACACAGTTAACACCGGCCACACACGACAACAACTCGCGACCCACCTCCCACATCGCCGCTTCGATCTGACGTCGAATCGCTCCGCCACTTACCAAAGGTTGTGTCCCTCGTCTTCGTTGGCGTGGCCGTCAAAAGCTGCCGCCGCCGCCAATACTGCCGCCTCCTCGTCCCTCCTGCCGCCGCCAGACGCCATGTTCGCCTCTCCCCTCTGGCCAGAGCTGAGCCGCCCAGTTGACGTAACCGCGCGTTGATGTCATCCTTCAGCCAGGCGGTGACGTCACGTCGGCACGTTGTTAACTTCTGTCCTTAAATAATAATAGCATTTTATAGAGCGCCTTTCACCCGAAGCTCACAAAGCGCTGCACCAGGGCCGCATGTCAACAACGAATGAAAAAAACCAATAAAAACCAAGGCAACAAAAAATAAATGATTAAGGCTGCTTCGAATATACTGAAACATGATCCATCCCCCCCACTTTTTCCAGCAACACCCGCGGCTGCGACGCGCCTGGGTGGATAGATGGGTATTATTGCAGCAGAAATTTACCCAGTGACCCTGCAAGCTCTTTACGGGATTCCCGGCGACAGAACAAACATGCGAATTGACTAAAATAGACGTTTGTTATTCATTAATTGTCAGAAACCGCTTCATCCTGCAACAGGGTTGCGGTGAGCCAGAGCCTATCCCCGCAGACACAGGGCGCAATGCAGGGCTATGCCCAGGACGGAACGCCAGTCCATCCCAGGGCACCGGAAGCAATTTAGTCAGCAGGCCAATTAACCTATGCAGCAGCATGTCTATGGAATGTGGGAGGAAACAGGAGTTCCCGGCGAAAACCCACGCGGACACGGGGAGAACATGCAACCTTACAATTTCAGAACAGTAATTATCAATGAGTGGAAAGTAAAGCTACAATATAATGCATACAGGCCTTGGTGTTGTGCAAGTAACATTTGGGCTATGAATGATTCGAATCCTCAGTGCTGACATACTTATAAACATACAAACACTTGCGCCATTATACATAGTTTCAACGTTTCATCTCGTAGTGACGTCACGGAGGTAAGATGTCAGCTTTCGTCGTGTCGATTGCGTCATATCGGTGCAATGTTAACTTCCGTCAGAGCCGTGACGCCACGACGGTTTGATTTTTCAGCTTCCGGCGATTGTTGACGACAGGTAATAGCGATAATCGCGATATTTTCCAAACAACGTCGATAAAATATGTCGTCTTTAATCTACGTTCCCTGATTGAACCACACCTGCTCCTTCCGTGGAATATCTAATACGTAATAATATTAAACAGGACATGTGATGTCTGAACCACAATACCAATAATTGTTTTTTAAAATATACGAATTCAACCAAAAGCAAAGACTCCCAATAATTCCTCACATTGTATCGATGTAGGTTTTGACGGATCGATGTATGAGAATTGATCTCCACAGCTGTTCTTTCGGGACAGCCGTGTCGAGGTGGCACACACGACGCTAAGGGGAGAGGGAACACTCGACACGGCTATCCAAAAGGAGAGTAATTCCCAATTCCAACATTCTCAACCGATGGCCTATCAGTGGGTCTTGAGCGCCACCTAGTGGTCCGTGGTGACCAGACCCAAGTTGGCCAAGTGTGTCCTGAAGTCCAAACGGCTGAGCCATTGCAAGGCTGCACCTCCCTCTAGTGGAAGCAAGTGGGATGAAAAAGTTATGCAGAACTGCCAATTTACCTTTGCTTTCCAAGCCACGCAATGGTCCAACATACATTATGACATGTTCTCGTCTTACATATTGCAGTATGTGCAGGAGCTATATGCCAACTGTTGATGTCTGCTGGCCACGAAGAGAGGGTTTCAGGAGAGAGCGTGTCTGTATGTGGCGGCTGTTATCGATCTATGGTTATCGATATGGTTTGGGTTGCATGGCCACAGTATTACGAAGCTGGCTTGTGCCTTTACATTTTAATCAATGAAGGAGACGTGATGCAGCATCGGCTGTTGATGTTCTGCTGCGTTTTATGGTTTCCACCGATATCTTCTTCGTGGAACGTCAAAGCGTTTGGGTCTCGAACGAGGCGTTGATGTTTCTGGACATCTACAACGTGGCTTCCACAATGAGCAATAACCACGGGGTGGCACTGTTGCATTGGAACAGCACTCTAGCGTTGAGCTGTTGTCGGTAGCGCAAACACAATGTCCTCTTCCCCTCCGTCCCCCATCGGCCCCTCCCTCTCCCCGTCTCTCGCTTGGTTTATTTATTTAAATTCTCACGCCCCGTGGATTATTTTTCCCCTCTCTCTGCGTTCTCGAGCCATTTTGAGAATTGCAGCTGCCTGCACGGAGTGAGAGGAGGAGCGGCGAGGCGGAGGAGAACTCGGCACCACTTCTGTTCCAAGGTAAGGAGGGACTTCAACCGCCAACATTATATTCACGGTTTTCGATCAGAACGTTGCTTTGCTCGGAACGCACATCTTTGCAAAGCGCATTGTTGTGTGTCGAGGCAGGGATGTTCTATCTACGCCGTCCGCTTTTCCACGGGAGTCGTGCGCTAATTAAATAAAAAATATAGCCCCATTGTTTTATTGTGGCCCGTAATTATTGTACGATACTTGCCCTTACAAGATTATTGCCATCGTAGCAACTGCGTGCAGTGGGAAATGTTGTTTTTTTTTCAAATAACAGAAATGCGATGTTTAACGTATTGAGATCTCGAACGGTGAGGCTACCAACACGATTTTCCGAATTTAACGAGAGGCGTTTGCAGCCAAGCGAGATACGGGGGTTGTATATAATTCACACAGCTCCATGCCTTGTTAAATTTTATTTTCGCACACCCCGGTTATGTTACGCGTTCTGAAGCCATTTCACTGTTCTGTGTCGTTGGCCATCATTTATTTGTCTCGTTTTTTATTTAAGCATTGGCGTTTTATGAACGTTATATGTCGATAAAAAAAGAATCCGTTAATTAATTATTATTTTCCCTCCAGCCATCATTTTTATGTGCCCCATGCCACTATGGAGCTTGAAATATCTTCATGCTTGTTTTGTGAAGGCTGTCGTTTTATATGTCTGGAAACGACAACATGAAATCAGATAGGTTTTATTTTACGGGGTTTGGCAAACATGTTGTCGTCCGTTAAACACCGCATCCGCCTGTTTGTGCAGTACGTTTCCACTGGAAATATTGTTGGGGCTGTTCAGCGAAAGGGCATATTCATAAGTTCATTTTGTGACGTTCAAAAAAATGCAGGTTGTACATTACGCCATTTTTTGCCGTTATTGTAATTGCATTTGTGCATCTTTGTACACACGTTTTAATTAATTTTATTTATCCTTGATTTAACCGGCTGAAATATTTATACTGTTGCGATAGGGGTTTGGGGACCAAAGATGACATGTACCAAGTTATTTATTTTCCCCTGATATTTCCGGTATTTTTCTTTATACAAATGTGTGATTCTTGTATTGCATTTGTCAATTTAATGTAAAGCTACATGCATAGTAATGATGTAAATTACAGAACACCGTATTGTAACATCGACAAATTCTAAAAATAAAATAGATGGCTACAGCTTGAAGGAGGTCTTCAACCAGCAGTGGATTGATCCTAGATAATGAAGATGACTGATGTAAAATCTTTAAAAAATAAAGACACAGTTTGAAAATAATAAGGTAATTGAAATACTAAATTGCTGTATTTACAGATATCTGGTAACATGCACATCAATATTTGCATAGGGTAACCGTATATATAGCAATGTGTACATGTTCCAATTAGTCGATGTGTGCTTGCACGTGTGCTTTTAAAAAATATATATCCAAGGGGGCATTTTGATGATCTAATGATGTGCTAACCGGTGCAAGGCACAATGGCGGAGATACTAGTGTTTGATGTGTTCATACTGATTAAGAGAGGAAATGCATTCAACATTAGATTATCAAGTCCTTGTACAATTAGGGGCCGGAAAAAAGCCCTCTAATCTGTAATTAGCGTTCCAGGATTATCAGGAGTTTTGCTCACAGATAGCGCAATTATCATCCATAATGTCCATACAAGGGTTTTTGAAAAATCCCAAATCCTATCTGTGCATCACACAAGCAGTAATTGCAATGGGTATTCACAGTACGTTTTGGACGAATAAATAATTCTGTTTTTTCCTTGACATTTCTGCAAGCTTGTCCTTTTCCGTGAAATTTCTATTTGGCTTTTACCTGCTGCAGCGGACCCATTCCTCCATCGCTCTTCGTATATGAAAAATCAATTTTTCATACGTACAAGTATTCGGTATTTCGTGGTTTATTATTTATCAAGCCCAATTTTATTCATTAGTCTGCAAATCCCCTGTGACTAAAAAAATGTGTGGGGAGAGGTCTTCCTTTAGCAGTCATTTGATAACGGGCTGTACAATACACCGGATGGTATTCATCCATTTCTGTATCTCGCTGCTATCACCATTTTTACCTATGCGTCATTGTCTGCACTCATCGTTTAAATCACCGCGCTACCCACGGAGTCCACAGACGAGGGCACATCGAGCAACATTGTGCGTACACCTGTAGATCACAGCGCAAATTGGCTCGATCATTAAAGCTGCTCCTAAGCGGTTGCCCCCCTTACAGCCCAATTGCTCTCGCGGAGAGAGCAGAAGACCCTACAATGGGCGTGGTCGCCTCCTCTTGGCAAAGGCGCGCCGCCGCAGGATGGTTGGTGGCAGCGCCGCCGTACTGACGGCGTATGGTGCCAAACGGGGCATGCGTCCAAATCTTTCGCTGTGGCTCTCTGCACAGTGGAAAATATTTCCATTGGCATGCGAAATAATAGATTTAGCAGCAAAAAAAAAAGGGGATTTTGGAGCCCGCACGGCGCATTTTGCTTATCGTATGCCGATGGTTTCGGCAGTAAACCCATTTCGACATTTGGATTATGCCATTATGGTATTATGCATGGCAGCAGGGAGGCAATTTGTTTTTCTTCCCATGTTCAATTGTTAATTTGTTATCGGTGCAAAAAAATAAATCGTTGACCCGTTAAGGCGACCGAGGCTAGTCCGGTTATTTATGTGCAAGAGATTTTTTTCATTCATTCATTCATTGCTCAGCACATTCATTCATTCATCAGTGCATTCAATGTAAGATGCGGGTTTAATGAGCTGTGCACGGAGCGCAGTGCGGCACGTGACGGGAATAGTTATTGCTGTACGCCTACGCCTTGCGAGCAGAGAGGCGGCGTGACGAAAATATATTAATATTAAAAAAATGTTGCTTTACATTGAAATGCACAGCGGCAGCAAAGAAATGCATGCGGTGGTGCAAGCATTGCTTGTCAGGGTGTGTCAGAAAAATGCAAATAGCGAAAATCCATAAGACCGTTTCATCCACTCAGGCCGTGAAATATGACAGTGGAAATAATGTCAGGCTACAGCCGGAATGTGTAATTTAATCAATGTCTATTCAGGAAAGCCTCAGTCTGTAGCGTCGTGTTTTTTTTGTCAAGAAGGTCCCTACTCTTGGGATGTTTGACCGATTTATTATTCAGTATTTTATGCATGCTGGAGGAAACCGGAGAGCCAGAAGAAAACCCATGCATACAAGAGGAGGATACTTAAACTCCGTTTACACATCACCTGTCAGGGACCTGTGTGCTGCGCTGTGAAGTACAGACATGCGGTTGCTTTGCAGGCAGCAGCCTCCTGCACGTTCCATCTCCATTTCATCCACCAACCCCTCAGAAGCACTGTTATTGCAAGCGTGTATTAGCTCCATTCGTTTTCAGCTTTTAAAAACGGTCATGTGCCGATTGTAAAGGTGGCAAACAAGTCTTGAGACTCTGCAAGGCTTTCCAAGGGTGAAGATGAACCTGGAAAATTGAGTTAAATTCCAAGCCATGGTTAACATCATTGGAAAATACTGTAATATCTTGCTCACCCACTCCACCCAACGAGCACTGGCAAAGGGTGGTGAAATATGGTCAAACATATCCTTGATACCCATGGTGTGAGGAGGCCCTTAATCAATCAAAGGCTTGAATATTGTTATTAATGTTTTCCTAATTCATTATGCATTTTTTTACTAAACATCGGGATATATCAGAAGTTTTAGAAGACTAGCGTGTCGTTGGCTGACTGCCCGGCTGGGTCGAGCACAAGGCGTGTGTCGAGTTAGGTTTGGGTTCATTTTCAAGCCGTCTCTGATTTAAAATTCTTATTGGCAATCCCTGGAAAACGGCCAGATAAACCAGTCTGCCGTAATATATTTATGGTATTGGTGTCTCATGGCCAAGGCTAGGGATAATGTTGGGAAAAGCTATTGGAAAACCTGATCGCTGAAATACAAGCTGCGTGGCTCGGGGGTTTAGTGCTAAGCCCACACCTCTGAGGTCCTAGGTTCAAACCTGGGCGGTTGCCAATGATTGAACCAGCCCATTGACCAAAAGCAATCGTCATGTGAAATGTAGTAATGCGTTTGACTTGGCTAACTTGCATTTTTTTAAACTTTAGACTGCTAAATATTGGTTTCGACTATTAAGTGACAAACAGTCTCAAAGCAGACTGTATGGGAAAGTACAACCCCAACCACTTACATTTAACAAGGTAACGTAATGGATTTTTGTGGAGTCCTATGAATTATCTCTTTCACGGCCAATACTCGACACATGAGATTTCCGAATGGATTCTTGACCCCTGGATATGATGCCAAGATACACAATTGTAATAAAATTCTGGGGCGGGGGGGGGAGACAAATATAATTGTACGCTTTTCCGAAAATCAATTTTGATACATGTATGTGCTAGGTGGAAGAGGATATTGTGAACATTTCTCAGGAACTGTCGTGAAGTTTCTGGCTGCGCCGTAAATTCAACAACTCTATAATTGAGCGGGTGAACAAAATCCATTCATTCATTGTTCACGGTGACAGGCAGGCTGCCACGAAAATAAGAAAAAAAAGCCGTTAATGCCGAAATTCGTCAACATTTTTCTTTTTGCGAGATTTTAAAACTATTTCGTGGCCTTGGCAACGCCGCTGCCCTGCTGCTCCTCGGCGGCCTTTTGATTAAAACTATTGATTTTTTTTTAGCTCGCCGCATCTGCGTCGCCGTGACAACGGGCCCCAGCCGAGGCCGGCTGATGTCACGGGCTGCGTTAACGACGCCAAAATGTCAGGCCCTCCGCTGCTTAGAATTCTCAACCGGGGCGTTCGAAACCTTTGTTGGTCCATCAGCATCTTCCTTCATCATTGTCATCAATTCGCGTGTTTTTTGGGGCGCAGGAGTCCCGTAAAGAGCTTACAAGCTCTCTGGGTATTTTTCTGTTGTAATAATAAACATCTATCAATCTATCATCATAATTTCGTCATGATCAATCCACTGCTGGATTAAGGCCGCTTTGAGCCGCCGTTGTCTCGTATGGTCGCGCGATGCAGTGGTCCGCTACCTTAGCTCCTGCGGCAAACTGATTTCATTGCTCCGTCTCTGTTGAGGACGTGCTTGTCTGATGCGTTGGCTCCCTTGGCTACCACTCCATCATTGGTCTAGACCAACGGGTACCATCTGTTTTGATGCGCCTTGCTCATGACCACTTATGAGTCAATCTGATGTCTAATCTGGCTGCATGATCTCTAATCTGTCTGCCCTTTTCCGTGTCTGACTTTAATTCAAAGCGTGTATCGCTCCGCGCTTCTTCGCGCACATCAGAGCTAGTATTCCATTTTTTTTCTCCCGTCAGCGTCCGCATCTTTTTGGCACCGTTGGTGGGAAATTACACGTTCCCTTGGCACAAGTTGCCTCATCATCAGGACATCTGCTGGTGATGTTCTCTAATGGGGGACTGATTTTTTTTTATCAACCCTAGAGCGATAATGAGCCGAGTTGACTTCCCGACCTAGATTTGAACTTGCCGCGTTTTCAAATGAGATTTTCGAGAGCTCAACAGGAGCTCGCTTGGACGCACCGCTTGGGTCAACTGAGAAATAAAATACGTTCGTGTGAGAATGCAAGACTTACAACAAAGAATGTTTTGTCGGCCGACCCAGTTTGGGTGCCAGGCTCCGTGTCCTGTAGTGTTCCGTGGGGGTTGCAAGCCGCCATCCCGCGGCACTGTGAGGTAGCCGCGCGGCTTAAGCGGAACACAATGGCCTCGGCCGGGGCACTGAGTTGGCAGCGCCGAGTCTCTGGGTTCACATATGGCCAGCCACCCGTGCTGAAACCGGGTTCTCTGTCGGGCTGAGTTTGATGATGTCAGAGCGGGCACGAATGACTGCACTTTCAGCTTCCCGTTCCCCCCAGTCAAATAATAATAATAATAATTTAACGTTTATAACACGCACATATTCATTCAATGTCGAAGGTATCCATTCGACGAGAGAACGACTCAGAGGCGTAGCGAGGAAAGCGCAGAGAGGCGGAGGAGGCAGCCAGGCAGGTTTGCCGGCGCCATATTGCCACTAGACACTGCTTCCTATATCATAATAGCGTTTTATATAGCGCCTATATATTATGATGTTATCGGCCAACTAGTTGATGAGTGGTTTTTTTTAAGTTGTGGGAGGAAACCGGAGAGCCCGGAGGAAACCCACTTAGAACAGGGGGAGAACACACACACTCCACACGGAAAGGCGCCCAAGGTGGGAATTGAACCGCCTCGGGCAAAGATCATTCTTTCTGCGAGGCGCGGATGTTACCACTGCGCCACCCTCGTCGCCTCAACATTTGAAATCCGCGTTACTTGTGCCCAAAAAAATGCTGCCAGTGGTGAGATTTTTAGCTTTGCGTGACGCAAATTTCCATCCCTCGTAACCCAGTTATCATGGAGCGCTGCACCGACGCATTGATTATTGTCAGTTTTTACGCTCACGCCACACGATGTGCAAAAACGATTTGCCAACGTTACGTGGAGACTAATTGAGCAAGCAAAACGGAACGGCAAAACAAAGGTCACAGAGGTGACGGTTAAAAGGATACAAAAGGGAGTTGCTGCTCGACTGGAACCATAACCGCTGATCGTGACGATTCATCGGAATCGATAGATAGATAGATGTTTATTATTACGGCAGAAAAATACCCAGTGAGCTTGCAAGCTCTTCGCGGGACCCCTGCGATACAACAAATATGCGAATTGCTGACAATCTTTAAAATATACACAAGAAACCTCGATGGAGAGGTTAAAGGGTTAACACCCAGAATGAGTAGTGATAGCTGGCCCGACCGATTGCGACTGATCGTGTGACAAGATTCACAATAATTTGCCTCGGGATTAAAGTTTATTTTTTTTGGTTAGTTAAACGAAGCTGCGGTTTCGATGATTGGATTTGAATGTAACAAATGATGTCATCTACGTTTGCAGCCAACTTGGCCGGTCCACCCGCACACGCCACAGGCAATATCTGTCGTAGGGACACTTGCTTCCCGCAGCAAGAGCAGGTCGCTTCCTCCCTTGTGTTCTCGACGCTCAGAGCAGCAGACACGAAAATCCATCAATTTTATAAACCGCTTGTCCTGGTGAGGGTCGCGGTGGCAGCAGTCCCAGGAGAGTGGACCAGACATCCCCTTCCTCAGCAACAGATTCCAGCTCTTCCTGGGGGATTCCTAGGCGTGTCCTGGGTCGGCCTCTAGGTCTCCGTCCAGTGGGCCGCGCCTGGAATATCTCCCGAGGGAGCCTTCCGGGGGGGCATCCTTACCAGACGCCCGAACCACCTCAACTGGCTCCTCTCAAGCCCCCGTATATCCTTAACAGACTGCAGAATCAAGTGCCGTTAGCGAGCAACCTATGAAGCCCGACACGGCAACACAACGGGGGTATGTGGCTAGCACCACGCCTGGCCGCCTTTGTCTCCCTCGTGGCAATCTTTACACACCGCACTCGGTACCAGTCCTGGGTTTCCCCTAGGTCGACTCAGCCTCAACTAGGGGAGGCCCAGGACTGGTTCAGAAAATCGCCAATGGTGTTGGCTTTGAGCGGGAATCGAACTCGGGTGGCCAGGTTTGTAGC
>JAZEWU010000047.1:1442470-1454761 GCA_036362915.1 Geotria australis | reverse complement strand
GGGACCTCCGAGGAGGAGGAGGAGCTGCCGCGTAGAGCTCGCGCGAGCCACGCCGAGGCCGAGCTAGCGAAACGCGTTCAATCAAAACGCAGTAATTGTTACAAATTCAGTAAGTGGTCATTAATTACTCCCAGGCTTGTTGGGGGTGATGCGATTATCGGCTTGGATGCCTTTTGCTGTGAAAGGACTAAATAATTTGTCATTACCCTACAGCGATGAATTAGTAACGGTTATATACCGGACCCTGTCCGAGGGTTACATCAGACACGCTTCGCTTCAGTTAAATACAAGCGCTTTCACGGACCCAGTCGGGCCTGGATTTTGGTTGAGACCTTGATTATTCTGACGCAAAACTGCCGCGGTTCTTGAACCCATCTCTATAGGCTCCCACAGTCTCCGCCTCAACGCTTTCCCACTACCGGCCAGGATGACCCCATCGCCACACTGGTATACGTAGCCGCCCCCCCGCGTTCTAGATACCAAGCAGCCGTTCCAGGCTGTAGATAAAGCGCCCTGCACAGGGTCCCAAATGGGATGAGTGACGGAATTCAGAGGCGCAGGAGGGATAAGTTAGTGACAAGGGTTGTAGTTTGTGACCCTGGCAAAGAGCCCGGAATGGCGTTAATCCACGCCTGGAACATCCGCTGCATTTCCGCTAAAACATTCGTTTCGATCGGGTCTCTTCTGAACTGATATTTTCGGAAGTAATTTGTATTTCTGTTTACTTGGCCTAAGGGAAAGCCCTTCCCAACTTGGCCCTTACCCAAAGTCTCCTCCGCAGCCACACGGTACTTGGAGAGCATGACTAGAGACGGGGAATCGGTTCCATCGTCGGCCGCGCGCACTCCGCTCCCGGTAGCTTCTGTTGCGAGCGCACGGCTCATAAGCGTGGCGGCTTAACGCGATCCCGCGACCAAAACGGGGGCATTTATTTGGGGGGAAAAGCTCCCTGGTTGTACACGCAGCCGCTGGACATTACCTCCTGTCTGCTGCACCCGTTCCCACACCCACCGTGTGCCGCCACCCCTCCGTGGATAATTCCGCCGTGAATTGTTGCGAGAATTTTTTTTGCGAGCGGGGGGATGCGTGTGGATGACGGAGGGATCGGAGATCGTTGACCGGGCTTCGTACGGGCACGATGCGTGGCCGATTCACCAACCCCCGATGCCGCAGTGCTCGTCACTAGTCGCTATGAGATTCCGCTGGTTCCTGCGTGGGTTTTTTTTTTCGTTTAGAAAGTAAACCACTAAATTCTTTGCCTCTTAACTACTACTACTGCAAAAAAAAATTGATTTGAACACAAGGTTAACTTCCACCCGTGACCGTCTCGGCTCGTAGAGCCTCGGCGTGCGATCTTGTGGGCGTAAGGAAACTTGCGGGATATCGTAAGTCTATTTTTTGAAGAGTATCCAAGGCAGGTGGCGTGCATAGCGGGGCAAAGAGCGCGAGGCGCTGTTGAGAGTCCACTTAAAGGGGCTCATCGGTGGGTTCCCAACACAAACACCTGTCTTGCTTTCCGCATGATCGGCTTTTTAGTGAAACTGTGTGTCCGTGATTTACGCTTACATGTGAGAGTAAAAAAAAATATCACTTTAAACGCTGTTTCTCCGTTGGCATGGCCACAGGCATCGTCACTGCCGACGTCGGGCAAATTTGCTCGCGGCGATTTTATTGGACGCAAAGCGCAATCGGATCTCGCTAGCATCGCAGAGCCATTAACACGCACCGGCGATTCGAGTCCGGAGCAAATCCATCTGTGCGGTGCGGCTTGCTGCCGAGCCTCGTTGATTTATTGTCACTTTAAATCTTCTTTGGCGGGCGAAGAGGTGGCGAATTTCCAAATTACCGGCGTCAGTCGAGTCGATCTCACTTTGCAAGGTCAATCCCGCGCGCAGGATATTATTGCTCTGGCGCCGAGTTTTGCTTTGCTAAGCAGGGCCGATTCATTTTTTGTTCCAGTCTTGGCGGTGTTTCTGGTGCAGCTGAATTTGATGGGATGTTGTTCGCGACCCCAAGTTGTCCGCATAACGCACCCTGTATTGGAAGCGTTGGTGGGCCACCACCACTGAATGCCAAGTATTGTAAGTGTGTCATTGCGAAGGCCGAGAGGTGCTACGAGATAGCGGTAAAGCAATGGTTGATGTCCACAGATCGATTTGGTTTACTCTGGATTTAGTCTGTGGGGTTATTCTGTGTGGCGCTCTGAGTGTGACCCTCTTATGAGTGATACGTCTTATCGGGTTCTTCGATTTCCTACCCCCGCGAAGCCAAACACTGGTAATTAGAATTGGCCATGCATCCACATTTAGCAGGACCCTCCTAAAAAAAGAATCCCGAGCCTCAGTGTGGCTTTCCCGAGTAAATAATGGGAATTGTGATTGGCCTGTATGAGATTCCGCGATCTAGAGAATCCTGGCGTGTGATTGGCCGATGTTGGTTCTATCCTGCTGAGACGGGCGACAGATGCAAAGATGAGATGCGGTTGGTCCTTGCTCCTTGCAAGCCGCGCCGTTTCAGAAGTGTTGCAAAGCCGCTCGGAAGGTGCCGATTTGATTATTGCTTGCCAAAAAACCGCCAAGTCCCACAAATTAATTCAAAGGGCAACAACATCCGCTGTGGATGTTGGTGATCTTTGAGCCAGTGACAGTGTTAATCTGTAGTTGAACAAAATAGACATGGAAACGTTAAAAAAAACAAAGGGAAAACTGTTCTACCTAGAAAGGAACATGCTCATTGGTTATTTTGTGTCGGAAATATCACGCATTCATTTTTTTCTCTCACACCTAGATTAATTTAACCGTGTCGGGTTATTTTTCTGTTAGGAAATTTACGCAGCCGTTATGCTCCATCAGCTCCGTCTTTTGCACCATAGACACTCTCCGCCTAATAGCGGCCAAATTGGACAAAACCTCACAGCCCGATTCCATTGTGCGACAACTGTGCGCATTTCGTTTTGTTGCCGAACATCGCGGCCCTCGTACACGCGGCAAGGACGCAGAGTTTTCAATTCCACCGTCTGAAATTGAACAAAAGTAGAAACAAAAATCACTTTGGATAAACCTTGAACCTTAGCGATGGCCAGCAATCGTGTTGAGCCCGGCTGGCCATCAACACAAAAGGCTTTCTCGCCTTTAGCTCCGTAGAATATCCGCGCTGCACAGCGGGGCCTCGTTTTTTTTTCAAAGCCGTAGCAGCGGGGCGGGAAACGCGGCTATGAACACCAAAGCTGCTGTGACAGTATTTCCGAGCACTCCACGCCGGCTTTAAAGGGCTGTGGCACGCATTTGGTTCGCGATCATTATTTTTAACCGGCAACTTGTACTGCCGGCAACGGGCCGTTCTGTAAATATTCGAGAATCCCCCCAGAGGTTTCTACCGATGCTGTGAAACCCCCCCCCCGCGCGTCACGGGCCACTGATGAACAGATTATGGTTCGTGGCTGGCCCAAAACCGCCAAGCTCTGTTCGGAAAGTTTTTCAGAAATCTAAAGCGGGAATTGCTCTCGAACACGGCTATCCCCAAAAAGAGCAGCTGTCACGAGCAATTCTCATGCGTCGAGCTGTGACAACCTTCATCGCACACAGAGATGCCTGGACACGGGTACAGAACCGTGCACGTAGACGCACGACGGCAGACAGTCCGACACGAGCACTGGAACACGTGCGTAAGACACACCGAGACACGCGGACGCACGAAAGACGGACGCTCACGCGATAAAAATCAACACCCGCACAGAATGTCTTACGAGAAAAAAATAAGCCCCAAATCCCAACGGGTTGAACGCCACATTTGAGAGGAATGCTGTGTGAAATGCTGACCGCGCGCGCGGGGTACTGTAAGCCTGTGTTTTTTTGTTTGTTTCCGAGACCCCCCCGGTACGCGTTTGTAAAGCGGAGGTGGATTAAGTCACCGACTGCCCGTCTAATACCGAGCGTGCGGTCTCCGCCGGCTGGCTGGCTCGCTCGCCCGTTTCCACCGGGGTCAACGGCCGGGTTCACTCTACCGTCGTTCGTCGGCGTTCCGTGTCCGGTTGCGGGAGCGCATTTCACTAAACGCGCGCGGTGCCGTTCGTGTAATAAGCACGTGTGGCGTACGGCGGAGGACAGCGACGATGGCATTACGCGTGTATAAACCTTGAGCCGTCTCGTTGTTTCTGACAGCATCGTAAACGGCTGTGGAAGTGTGTTGAAGCCGAGCGCTGTACGTGGGATTCGCGCGATGATGATTATGATGTCGGTGAATGAGATTTCTGGAGACTTTGCGCGGGGCGAGTAGAGAGACGCGGCTCCCCCGGGGGGGGAACTTTGAATGTACAGCTGTGCGTTAACGCTGAAACGATGCGACGCACGTCAAAAAACAACCTTGTCACCTGCTATAATGTAATGTCGTCGCAGCAAATGAACAATGCGTGCGAGTTTATATACGATCTTAAAACAAATTTAAATTCATTACAATTAACCCGAAATAAAGTCCAGCGGTCCCATACGATGTTCGGCTAAGACATTTTTGGATTCCAATAGAATGTTTTACTTTCTTTTGCAATGACATGTTTTGCTTTTTTATTTCCTCCAGAACGCTTTCAGTGTTTTTGATGATTCTCATTTTATCCGAACGACAGCCGACTTGTGCCATACAGCCTTGCTTGTGTGCCATACCATGTTCTGCTTGGGCTCAAAAAAGTTCCAATTTTTGAGCTTTACTATGAGTAGTTTTGAATGCGTTACGTGAGAAACAGTACCACATTACTCCTTGTACCATCAGACCACTTTGAAGTTCAGTGTGATTTTTTTCGGTCTGATGTAGCAACAATAAAATAAGGTTAAATGGTCCCCGTTGTGCTCGTTTTATCTCTGTGCTTGTTGTTGCGTGAGTGTCACACCGAGCCGAGTTTCCACCGCGTCGACAGTTAGATTCCAAATCCAGCCACCCGCTATTTGTTTGTAAGAGTAGAGTACCGGGGAGTGGTGACGCTGTGGCGAGCGCACTGTGCTTTGAACCTGATCAGCTGAGTTTGAGTCCTGGCCGCTGGCTACAACATCAGTTGAGTGGCATCTGAGCCGGTGCTGGGACTCTGTGTGCTAACCCACACAAATCAGCGTGGTTGATAATTGCCAACGAGTCTCCATTGACTGACATGACATGAGGAGGTCTTCATCCAGCAGTGGAATAACATTGGACTGTAAACTGTGCTCTCACGAAGTTCCATTGCCTTGCTCAAAACGTTCTCAACCGGTGAGTCGCGACCCATCAGTGGGCCGCGAGCGCCACCTAATGGTCCGTGGAGAACAAAACCAAGTGGGCCAAACGATAGATAGATGTTTATAATTATAGCTGAAAATACCCAGTGAGCTTGCAAGCTCTGGAAACGGGATTCCTACTACACAACGAAACGTGTTGAGAACCCCTTACCTACTATATACGTTTCCTTTTAAGGCAGTCATTGACAAATGTGTTACATTTTTTGGAACATTCTGAAACACCACTCAACCAGTTTCCTTCTTTATATGAAAGACAAATACATTCTCTCTGATGTGGCTTTTTTTTTTGTTCAACTCGCATTGTAATCGTCTTAGCCGTGGTTGCAGCAAACTGGTTTATTTTCCTTTAATGTAAAACAGGAAGGGAGCTGGCGACATCTCAAACACGCGTTAATACCTTCAAATGAAATCGTGGAGAGAAAGTATTAACGCGACCGTGTTGCCTGATCCGGCACCACTGCTGAGATCAACGGTCGGAAATCCGTCCGACAACCGCTCTGGGGTTTAGAGCGGTTTCTCAAGCGTTCCCCCCTCTCTCAATTAAATTAAATTCAACTTTATTTGTCAACTCTACCATATGTACAGGACATACAGAGGATCGAAATACCGTTTCTCTCAGACTCCGGCGTTGTTTACTGTCGTTCTGCAAATGACTAGCAGAAACCGACCGCTGGCCTTGTTGCTTGATGAAGACGTAGACAAAAAACGAACATGAAACTATGAAGATTACGCGCTCTTTGGTCCGAGAGTAGCCGCTGCATCGCAACGCGCCGCCATTCTCTCAGACCCCAGCGTCGGCACACACATGGAAAGACTTGGCTTGACTTGACTTGTCTTGGCTTGGCGTGGAGCTTGGCTTGGCGACGTTTCGCCTCCCACGTTGGAGGCATCCTCAGGCTGATAAATTGAGAAAAGTTTCGGCGCGTTGAGCTAATTAATTCGCCCTGGTGAAGACTCCGATGTGGGAGGTCGAAACGTCGCGAAGGAGAGAGGAGGAACGCTCGACACGGCTATCCCCAAAGAGCGGCTGTGGAGAGCGATTTTCGTCACACATCGAGCCGTGACAAACATACACCGATTTCATCAAGCGTAGTGAGTTGATGGTCTCAACCCAATGGCCAACGCGTACATACAACAATCACACTCATTCATTATGAGTACCGGCTTCATCCTGTATAGGGTCGCGGGGGGGAGACACAGGGAGCAAGGCAAGGCTATACCCAGGATGGGACGCAAGTCCATCGCAGGGCACCGGGGTCAATTTAGTCAGCAGGCCAATTAACCTAGCAGCAGCATGTCTGGATTGTGGGAGGGAAACGGAGTAACCGGCGAAAACCCACAAGGACACGGGGAGAAGGTGCAAACTCCACAAAGGCCCTTATTGTGAGGTGGCAGCGCTGCTCTGCGTCACTGTTTGGTTTCAGCTTAGTGTGTACAATTCCAGCTCTGAATAGGTTTTACTGATTAAAAAGGTTCGACTGATAAGCGACTGTTTACAGAGCATATAGAACGGGTGCCCTTAGTTTAGACAATCATTTCGTACGTGATTTCAGAAACCTCAGGCAGTTGCTTCTTAGCATCTTACACCTGTGAACCTAAGTTGTGCACGATCTACAAAAGTCCCCAAGTGGATCTGCCATCAACCCTGTGACATGATGCCACGAGTCAACAGATGCAATGTAACCTTGATTGAAGAGACCTCGTGGATAGCCACGGGTCAATTTGTTGCTCGAGGCGCCTCCATTTATTGTCGCTAGTTGTCACGATAATAATCAATGATAATAACAATGTAACAATTTACAACGCGCCCTCACAAATTCCACGCCTGGTCTTGGACGAGACACGGATACGGAGGCGCGAGGAAACTACAGAGAGAGGGGGGGGGCAAGTAGGCCACTAGGTCAGCCGGCGCCAACCCACCAGACACTGCGTCCTATAAGTCAACTTTAAAAAAACACTCATTAATTATTTGGCCCATAACATCACAATATATAGGAAGCAGTGCGTGGCAATATGGCGCCGGCAACACCGCCTGGCTGCCTCCTCCACCTCTCTGTACTTTCCTCGCGCCTCTGAGTCGTTCTCTCGTCGAATGAGTACCTTCGACAGTGAATGAATATGTGCGCGTTATAAATGTGAAATTATTATTAATTATTATTATTATTGTATCGGTCAATTAATCCGTGTTTTTAGTTGTGGGGGAACACCAGGAAACCGGAGAAACCCGAGGAAACCCACGCATAACGTGGGGAGGAGAACACACAATCTCTACACAGAAAGGCGCCCGAGGCGGGAATCGAACCGCTTCGGGCAGGACTTTCTATTTGTGAAGCGCGGATGTTACCACCGCACAGAAACCCTCCCTGCTCGAGTCTTTGATGCTCGACCCACCGGCGGGTGAACCAGTTAAGGGCGGATCACCGCATCGCACCACCGTGCGAGTTCGCGACCGCCTGGGGAACAGGCTTTCATCCAGCAGTTGATCGACCATGGCTGGTGGTGAAAAAAAATACAAAGGGCGATATCCGTAATGAAAATACAAAGCACACTGATCGGTGTGATTGCGCTTAGTAAAATAAGCGCGCCTTCCTTCGCCTCCAACATTAACAAAACATTAACCCGTCACCGATTGGTCTCTTGGACTTTTGTTGGACTGGTTTCAACATTTTGAACACAGTGAGGCCTGTTAAACAAACACTGCTGGGCTTCCAGATGTTATTGGCAAGAGCACTCCCTCTTCATCACAGGGTTCCGTTCAAACACGAAAAACACTGGCATGCAAAAAAAAATCCCCCTCAATGTGTGTTGTTTTAGAGAATTATTGACTAATGAGCTCCAAATAAAGATCCATCCATTTATTGTCAGAAACCGCTTAATCCGTTGAGCAGGAGCCTATCCCGGCAGACACAGGGCGCAGGGCAGGGCTGTATTTTTTTAAATACGTAAATAGTAGAGGCAAATGCGAGTAATTTTATTCTCCACGAGCCGGAATAATGACCCGATGGTTCAAGACTAAGGTCGGAGTGGCAGACAACGACCAGTGTGGAGCGAGGAAGGTGCCGGGCGGAAATCTGCATAGCAGAACCATTAGGGACGGTGCCGACTTGGCGCAGCTAGGCCGTCATCCAGCAGTGGATCGTGCCCATTGCTGATGATGATAGATAGATGGTTATTATTACAGCAGAAAAATACCCAGTGAGCTTGCAAGCTCTTTACGGGACTCCTGCGACACAACAAACATGCGAATTGCTGACAATAATTAAAATATATTTACATATTCGTAAATAACCAAATTTAAATCAACCAACAAAAAAGCATTTACACGTAGCATTGCACACATTTTTCGAATAAAATAGTCCAAAATGATGGACGTTCCAGAACAACGCGCGACAACATTCCTGAGTCTAAAGATTATTTGACGCGAATCCACGTCTAGGAGCAGCGCCGCAGTGAACGAAGCCACCTGGCTTTTGGCAGCGAAACTCCCGGTTCTTCCAACATCGTGCGACGATCAGCAGATGTCAGTAAGTCAGTTTATTTATTTTAGCTTAAAGGAGCCGTTGGCGCCGTGTAGCTCTTTTTAACAGTTGTCGCAGCAGAGAGCGGGGTAAGTTGGTAGATAACTTGAGCTACACCCTGGACGGGACGTCAGTCCGTCACGTGGCACCGGGGGCAATTTAGTCAACAGACCGATTAACCTAGGCCGCGTGTCTTTGGACTGTGGGAAGAAACCAAAGTACCTGGGTGAAAAACCACGCGGGCACGGGGAGACTATGCGAACTCCACGCAGGAAAAGGTTCCCGAGCCGGGAATTGAACCCGGGATTTCCTGTGAGGCGGCAGCGCTACTCACCACACGTCACCGTGCCGCCCCCTATGATGCTATCAGCTAATTAATTAATGCGTATTTTTTACTTGTGTGAGGAAAATGGAGAACCCGGAGGAAACCCACGCAGAACAGGGGGTGGAGAAAACACACACACTCCACGCATAAGGGCCCGGGAGGCGAGAATCGAACCTCGTCGGGCAGTACCTTCTTTCTGTGAGGCGCAGATGTTAACCACTGCGTCACCCGGCCGCCCCAAATAGCCTGGGTTGACCCAATGCCAAGACTGCCAGTGCGTGTAACCTTGTTTAAAGCTGTTGTGGAGGCCGGGGGGGGGGGGAGACAGGTCAAACAAAAACTCAAGAGGGATACTGACACTCAACGTTAAACAAACGTTAAACAATTGTTAAACGCCCATACAGGACGGGAAGTGAGGAGGCGATCCGCTTCTGTCCATCTGTCTCTCAGCCCCCGTGTTCACACGGAACACAAGGAAGGGTTGAAGAAAAACCGACGCTAGGTCTGATACAAAGGACCCCATTCCTGCCACGCTGCAATGCGTGTCATTCACACTTGTTGTCTATGCAAATGCTGTTAGTATGTATTATTTGCAAAAATCTACCTGTATTTTTTCCCCATTGCAATTTCAGACACATTTGATTTTTAATTTATTTAATCACTTAATAATAATAATCTACTTTTGTAACGCGCGCATTTTCTCCGTGCGCGTTGCACCCGTTGATTCGGAGGCACGGAGCCCTGCTCAGTCGGTTTGTTGTGAGTCGATGAAGAGGTGACTTTTTAAGAGTTTTCTGAAGGCTGAGGGGGGCTGTGTTTGACGCAATAGGTGTGGCAGGCTGTTCCAGGTTGTGGGTGCCGTGACCGAGAATCGGCGTTTCGCAATGCTGTGTGTAAATATTTTTTTTGATTGGTGCCCAGCAGCTCAAAAGACCTTGCGGAGTTCAATGAAAATGCAAGGGGCTGTGTAAGAAAATAGGAAACTGTATTTTAACCATCGCGCTTCGAAGAATCGCAAAGAAGAATAGTCGTAATTTGTTATTTTTATATTTTTATGATTTTTTTTTCGTCAATTCGCGTGTTTGTTGTGTCGAGGGAATCCCGTAAAGAGCTTGCAATCTCAGGGGGCATTTTTCTGCTGTAATAATACACATCTATTTATTTATAACGCCCCATTGCTGTGAAACCAAATAAAACAGAATCATTGGTGGCAGTGGCTGGTCCTGCGAAACCGTGGGTTCTGGTGGTTCCATGGGGCTCTGTACACACGCACTAAGTAACTAATCCTTCGAGTGAAATTTGTTTTCTGTTTTCACGAATGTGGTATTTTAAATAGTGGTTAGCGCACCGCGGTGAGTCGCGCTGCCGCCTCACAGCAAGAAGCCCCGGGTTTGAATCCCGGCTCGGGTGCCTTTTTGTGTGGAGTATGCATGTGCTTCCCGTGTCCGCGTGGGTTTTCGCCAGGCACTCCGGTTTCCTCCCACAGTCCAAAGACATGCTGCTGCATAGCTTAATTGGTCTTCTAACTAAATTGTCCCCGGTGCCCTATGATGGACTGGCGTCCCATCCTGGGTATAGCCTTGCCTTGCACCCTATGTGTGCCGGGATAGGCTCCGGCTCACCGCAACCCTGACAATGAGATTTTTTGCGATTCTTCGAAGCACGATGGCTAGCTTCTGGACATCGTTGTCTTTCAGCTTGGCTTCGAAGTGAGATGACATGAGATTATTATCGGAGCTTTGGATTCCTCTGCCTTCATTTACACATCGTTAAATGGCCTCTACCACGCGCACCACTTCCCGAATCGATTACCTTTCTTGTCTCTCTCTCTCTCTCTCCATCGTTTAGTTCGATCGGGGTCGGTTAGAAGCCACCGGCAATTATCGAACTAACGGAAAGCGCGCTTAAAATAGGCGCGGTGAAAGCTGTCTAAACGGGATTCTGTCGCGTCGGTCGGTCGCGGCCAGCCGACCAATGATAGTGCCGGGCACCAGTGGCGTAGCGTGGGTTGCCAGCGCCCGGGGCAAGGCAAGTATTGTGCCCCCCTAACCCGTGGACCGTTAGCACTCCCTAAGTCCCTTCCACCCAGTCTAGTATTGAATAAGAAATGACTACCGCGTCAGCAATTTTTTTTTATCACAGCAAAAATGTTACGTGGCGACGTTTATTTGCCCCGTCAAGTTGAAAAACTGTTTAGAATGTTCGAAAATTTGGAGATTTCCTGTGTGACGGGAGAGCGCGCTACTTATTACTTATTATTACTCCTTTATTTTATTTCTGTTAAATCCTCCCATAGACTTCAATGTTAAATCCTCCCATAGAATTCAATGTTAAATCCTCCCATAGACTTCAATGTGAAAGTCCCCGCATAGACGTCAATGTTAACGCCTTCCGTAGACTCCAGTGTTAAAATCTCCCATATACCAGGAGTTCTCCGGTTTGTGTCTTTCTCCCCCTGTCCTGCGTGAGCTTCCTCCGGGTTCTCCGGTTTTCTCCCAAACCTAAAATAAAACACTCATTAATGCAGCTGCGTGGCTACCACCCCACCGCCAGCCTCTCTGCAGTTTACTCGCGCCTCTGAATCGTTCTCTCTTCGAATACCTTCGACAGTGAATGAGCGAATATGTGCGCGTTATAAATGTATTTTTTTGCTATCTGCAGGCAGCGCGTGTTAATCGGAGCACTGCAGTGGCGAGTGGCGCTGTGTTCAGAGTCCATAGGCCGCCCGGATCGCCCGCAGCCACACATGCATAAATTCCACAGCACAGTAAATATTTGCATGAATTTGACTGCGGCAGAAACCGGGCGGTGGGGGGGGGTAGTCGCTGGAATTTCTGGTGTGCAAGGACGGCTGACCCTGCAAAGACAAAAATCCCCCGTAAAGCCTGAACAGACTGTAGAGACAAGCCACACGAGGGGGTGGGTGGCCAGCACCACGCACGACCGCATTTGTCTCCCTAGTGGCAATGTTTACACGCCGGGTGAGTCAACCTAGAGGAGGCCAAGGACCGGTTCGAGAAATTCGTCACTGGTGTTAGCGGTGAGCGGGATTCGAACTCGGGTCATAGCCACGTTTGTAGGCCAGCGCGCTAGCCACTGCGCCACCGCTCTTTCTGGTATATCCACGGACGTATAAACAACATCCATCCGTTTTCAGAAACCGCTTAATCCTGTACAGGGTCGCGGTGAG
>JAZEWU010000047.1:1394290-1411442 GCA_036362915.1 Geotria australis | reverse complement strand
CTCCTTCTCCCCTGAACATACAGTGATTAAAATGTCCTTTCTTATAAAATTAACTCGCAGGCGTTCATAAACAGAGCCTCACTATGAATGTCCTTTCTCATGTTGTTTTTCATTGTTGGAGGTTGAATATTCTCCCCGTGTCCGCGTGGTATTTCGCCGGCCCCTCCGGTTTCCTCCCACATTCCAAAGACATGCTGCTGCATAGGTTAATTGACCTGCCGACTAATTTCCCCCCGGTGCCGAGTGATGGACTGGCGTCCGATCCTGGGCATAGCCCTGTCTTGCGCCCTGTGTCTGCCGGGATAGGCTCGGGCTAACCGTGACCCCGTACATGATTAAGCGGTTTCTGACAATGGATGGATTTTCTACAAAGCTTTAAGCTAATTTGATTAATCAGAGGGGAGGGAGATGGGAGGATGGGATACCCCCTCCCAACTACCTACCGTTAGATCCGCGACTGCCATCTGGCACCACTGATATTTGGAGGCGTGTGTCGAATCAAGATTGTCTGGAGTGAGAATTGCTCTCCATTGCTGTTCTTTCGGGATAGCCGTGTGGCGTGTTTCCTCTGCGATGGACTGGCGTCCCATCCTCGGTGTTCCCCTGCCTTGCGCCCTGTGTCTGCCGGGATAGGCTCTGTCTGACCGCGACCCTGTACAGGATTAAGCTGTTTCTGAAAATGGATGGATGGTGTGTTTCTGCCTCCCACGTTGGAGGCATCATCAGGCTTCAGAATGACCAGCTTCTGACTCTGGATGCCTCCAACGTGGGAGGCGAACCGTCGCGAAGGGGATAGATAGATGTTTATTATTACAGCTGAAAAATACCCCAGTGAGCTTGCAAGCTCTTAACGGGATTCCTGCGACACAACAAACACTCAAATTTACAAAAAAAAACGTTAACCAAACAAAAAATATAATTTACACACAACACTGCACAGAAGTTACAACATAAATAATAAATACACAAAATATACATACATAAGGTCGTTGAAATAGTGAAACATTTAAAACGGTTAAACAATGCGATGTGGAGAGAGAGGCAGGAACACCGCGGCACGGCAATCCTGAAAGAACAGCTTTGGAGAGCGATTCTCATCACACATCGATCGTTGACATCGTTACAATCTGTGGTCTGGGGGATTTCATTCCCTCCATCTGACACCACTGAGCCGGAAGCCGCGTGGGCACGGTCTGCACGATACCCAGACCAGAGGAGAGGATATTGCAGACAAACCACCTCCTCCAACTCCGAGCTTGGGTTTGAGACCGCGACTGCAGGGGTGACACTGCCACCTCGTGGCTATAAACCTCACCGGCTGTGAGACGTGTTTAGAGATCCTCTTTCAAGTTAATAATAATCATAGCATTTTATAGAGCGCCTTTCACCCGATGGTCACAAAGCGCTGCACAACGACAGAAAAAAAACAACTAATAAAAACCGAAGCAACAAAAAAATTAAGGCTACTGGGAATACACTGAAAGGTCGTGAAACTGGCAATCTGAAGAGCGGCAACAATCTGCCAGCGTCCCCTAAGATGGCCGTCAATTCCTTAAAGACAAACACGGATGCAGACAGGGAGGGAGGGTGAGCGACAGGGGGAGACACAGGGACACAGAGACAGGAAGACAGAGACCAACGCCAGGTCGCCCCAGCTAGTAAATAACTAAAACGTGAGAAACAGCAACAAAATCAACAACAGAAAGAGCAGCTATCACAGAAACAAACTCAAAAACAGCAGCAGCAACAACTGCAGTGGACGGCATCAGAAACATCAACAGCATCCATCCATCCATTGTCATAAACCGCGTAATCCTGTACAGGGTCGCGGTGAGCCGCAGCCTATCCCGGTAGACACAGGGCGCAAGGCAGGGCTATACCCAGGATGGGTCGCCAGTCCATCGCAGAGCACCAGGCGCAATTTCGTCAGCAGGTCAATTCACCTATTCAGGAGCACGTCTTAGGACCGTGGGAGGAAACCGGAGTGCCCGACGAAAACCCACGCGGACACCGGGAGAACATGCAAACTCCACACAGAAAGGCACCCGAGCCGGGATACGAACCCAGGCACCTTCTTGCTGTCAGGCGGCGCTACTCACTGCGCCACCGTGCCTAGGGAGCGGGTAGTGACAATAGACAAACAAATGACAAATTCTAGCGGCAGCCATATGGGGGCAGGCATTTACTGCAGGAAAAACTGCATTGGACGCCCAACATAACGTAATGCAAAACACAAAGACATCGATCCCCCGGATAGCCTTAACAGACTTTAGGTTCTGCCGCCTTTCTCTCCCTGGTGGCAATGTTCACCCACCGCGCGAGCTACGCATTTGAGGCTGAGTCGACCTAGGTGAGGCCCAGGACCGGTTAAAAAAATCGTCACTGGTGTTGGCCGTGAGCGGGAATCGGACTCGGGTCGCCAGGCTCAGCTAACCACCACCGAGGCATGGCTCACCACGCGAGCGCGCACACACAGACAGGAACACACGGTGCGATCCGTGCCGGGATTTGTGCTGCGGCCCCGTTTCTTCTCTGCGCGGATGACATCAGCGAATGACATTCTCGATGTTGTGACCTTTTAATGAGATGCGCGGGGGGGCAGTGACGGGCGACGGGAGCTATTTCGGCTGCAGCGCGCCCCGTTAATTTCCACAGGCGCATCGTGTCGTACTCAGCGTTGGTAGTGGTGGCGGGCGGGGAGAGTGGAATTAACGGTCAAACGAGCTGTGATTTAATAGAAGGTCATTTGGCGGAATTATCCACGAGCGAGAAATACTGTTATAATGTAGCGCAATGCGGGCGGCACGGTGGCGTAGCGGTGAGTAAACGCTGCCGCCTCACAGCAAGAAGCAACCCGGGTTCGAAGCCCGGCTCGGGTGCATTTCTGTGTGGAGTTTGCATTCACTCCGGTTTCCCCCCAAAGTCCAAATACATGCTGTTGCAAACCTTAACTGGCCTGCTGACTAAATTGCCCCCGGTGCCCTGTGATGGACTGGCATCCTATGCTGGGTACTAATAATAATAATAGTATTTTATAGAGCGCCTTTCACCCGATGGTCACAAAGCGCTGGCATTTACTGCAGGAGAAACTGCAGAAAATGTGTACAGCCATGCCTTGCGCCCTGTGTCTCCGGCTCACCGCCACCCTGTACAGGATTGAGCGGGTTCTGACAACGGATGAACGGTATTGCAATGCAGAGTAGCAAATTTGCTGTCCTAACGCGGCGCGCGCCCTGCTGCTACTGTACAGGAATGTCCGTGCAGCGCGCGTCCTAGGAGGACATTGGAGCGAGCGGGAATAGATTTAGATTATGACCTGTCTCAGACGTCGCCGGAGAGGCTGCCATCTCGCGAGCGGCGGCCACCCGCGCGTCCCTCTCCGTTTGACCCACGTTCGGATCTCCTTCCTCCCCTCGCTGGTATTGCTTCCTGTTCTTCGCCCCGTGTGTCCACGTGGGATTTCGCCGGGCGCTCCGGTTTCCTCCCGCAGTCCAAACCTACATCGGTACTCCTGCTCTTCGTCAACCCTCATTGACCAGAGTGGTGAAGTATGATCAACAACTGAAATTGAAAGAGGCGGTTTCCTCCACTGAATTGACGGCGTGATATACATACTGGATGAGTCTTAGCGAGAGAAGCTGCATAGCAGAGAGTGCCACATCTCCACACAGGTCATGTGAAAAAAGTGTGTAAGTGTAGTGCACCCGTCGATATGTTGGAGAAAACGAGCGAGCACACACAGCACTTTCCTTAAAATATGGTACCGACGTTTCGCCTTTTCCAAGCCCTGATGAAGCCGAGTGGAAGTCTCAGCGAAACGTCGATACCATCTTTTAAGGTAAGTGCTGTGTGTGCTCGCTCGTTTTCTCCAACATCTCGACGGGTGCACTACACTTACACACATTTTTCACATGACCTAAACTCATAAACAGAGTTTCACTACAAATATAGAAATAACAAAATCAAGCAAAAAATAACCAGGCATGTATTAGCCACGTACTAAGCAGGGTCAAGCCTGTGTATCTTGCGATTCCTGATCATGTTTAAGTCTAGGTTTTCACCTGGAAAAGAAGTAAATATTTTAATTCCGCGGCGTTGAATCAGCGTCACCATCAGCTCTGATCGATCCACTCTCCCCGCGAGGCAGAACCACTCTCACAGCCTCGCTTTGTAACAAACCACCTTGCACCTGCGCACAAACTAATTTATGTTTCTATATGTGTGACATGAAAAAGAAAAACACCTCATTATTTTTTTTCTCTCATCAGAGTTATAATGAAGATATGAAAGTGCGCAGGATCAAACAAAAACGCGTACACCCATGCGACACTATGTGATACGACACACTCACTCAGGTTTCACACGGCGAGAGAATGCAGCGAGACGTCTCTAATCAAGCCCGTGTCAATGAAGGGCTGCTACATTCATTTATTGTCAAAAAACGCTCAATCCTGTATAGGGTTGCGGTGAGCCGGTGCCTATTCTGGCAGACACAGGGTGCAAGGCAGGGCTATACTCAGGATGAGACGCCAGTCCATCACAGGGCACCGGGGGGCAATTTAGTCCGCTGGATATTTGACCTATGCAGCAGCGTGTCTTTGGACTGTGGGAGAAAACCGGAGTGCCCGGCGAAAACCAACGCGGACACGGGTAGTACGTGCCAACTCCACACAGAAAGGCACCCGAGCCGTGATTCGAACCCGGGTACTTCTTGCTGTGAGACGGCAGCTCTGCTCCCCGCTCCACCTTGCCGCCTCGTCACTCGTATACGTTTTTTGGAAATGGTCTGATAGGACCAACACATGATTCATTCATTTTCAGAAACCGCTTAATCCTATATAGGGTCGCGGTCCAACACATGATGATATTTCAAATACGTCCAGCATTTATATCGGTCCAGGATGATGTTAATTGTATCTTACAAATCACAGTGAAGTCAAATCCGCGCCTCGTTAATTGTTGATCCAGGTAGACAGTCGACTCGTCCCGTCTGCCTGCGTCACAGTCGACACCACAGTCTTGTGTTTTGTCGCTAAAATTCCACTGAAGGCGGTTGCCGATTCCTGACATTCGGAACCGGCGATTGATTCTGACGACGTTCGTCAGTTTATTATCCGTCGTTTAATAAGCGTATAAAAAGAATGCATCCATTAGAGCAGCTAACACGGCCAAACAATGATAAACAGCTCCGAGTCAAGAATTTTAATTTAAGCAAATGACCTTTCAAAACCGGAGGGAATAAAAATCTATAAGTTTCAAAATATTACATTTCCTCAAGGGTTGCGATGCGATTGGATTACGTTTCTCTTGTAATTTAAGATGCAATAATAAAAGCACAAAGATGCCCCGTATAGCCTGACAGACCCGTGGGGTTAAAGGTGCAGCCTTGCAAGTGCTTGCTCACGCTACCGCTGCCCGAAGGGCCTCCACTAGAAGGAGATCTAAAGAGACCTTGAAAAGTGTATTTGGCCTACTCTTCTACTCTTCTAGAGTAGAGTAGGCCAAATACAAGACATAGGCCGGAGAGTCTGGCGGGTTGTCGCCAGCGGACCGAATGGCTACCTCCCTCCCACCTCTCTTTCCTACAGTCAGATAGATAGATACACCGCCTTACGACCTCTAGGTTAGAGGCGCTGTATCTTATTGCAACGCGTTGAGGTTCCACTGTGATTAAATAACAACTTGCGAGTGTTTGCAGCCCGCAAAGGGCACTGCGTTACTATGTTCCTTGCTCGAACACGGCTGCGTGAAGGACGACGCAAACCCATCGAACCCCCGCGCCCTTTCGGTCTCAAAAGTTTGAATCGTGCGGCGCGGGTGGGTGGGGGCGTGGGAAGAGACGCTGTTAGCGAGCACCTATTAAACCGGGGATTACACGGCGAGACGGTGGGTCTCCCAACGTCGCCCGAACGCCGGCGCTGAGGCGCGCTGCTCACACGTTGGCCGTGTAACTTCACACCCACGAATGAGCTCATGCGCGCAGCACTTTGAAAGACGTGATCTTTCAAAGCAAGTCATTATCGTGTCAGGGCCCGAGCCGTCATTACGATACTTTCATCCGCTCTTTGTGCGGCGTAATTGTGGCAGAAATGGATCGAATGTCAGCGGACGTCGTGGCTTTGTGTGTGTTTTTGACTGCGCGCGCCGTTCATCGCGTCGCTTGGATAAGCTTCCAAAGAGCGCCTTTAAGACATTTCATTTCATCCATCCGTCCGTCCATTGTCAGAAACCGCTTAATCCTGTACAGGGTCGCGGTGAGCCGGAGCCTATCCCAGCAGACACAGGGCGCAACGCTGGGTTATTTACTTGTGGGAGGAAACCGGAGGAAACCCACGCAGAATAGGGGGGAGAACACACAAACTCTACACAGAAAGGCGTCCCGAGGCGGGAATCGAACTTCCTTTCTGTGAGGCGCAGATGTTACCGCTGCGCCACCCTGCCACCCAACAACGAATATTCTGCGTATTTTCTCTGGTAAATAGCAACACATGGACGGCACGGTGGCGCGGTGAGTAGCGCTGCCGCCTCACAGCAACATTTGGTAGAGTAGGCCAAATACACATCCCCCTCTCTCTCTAGAGCTTCGTCTAGCGGAGGTGTGAGCGAGAAATCGCGGAGTTGCACATTTACCATTTAATACGTTTCTATATTTAACTTTTAATGCAAAAAAAACCCCAAAAATGTTTGATTACAGTACACCTCACAACATCCATTTCTCTGAATCATGAGCGTTATTAGCTGGAAGCACTTTAATATTCATGTTTGTGGGTTTGTTTCCCCGGCCTCGGAAATACGTTATAACGCCGCATTATTTTTCTCGAATTAAAAAACGGCGTAATTATATTTTATGCCCTAACCACAGGACTAATAATGCCGTTTCGGTTTAAAAATAGCCCTTTGAATGTGTGCTTTTTCTCTCTCTTTTACGTTGTGTTATGTCTCATATGTTTTTGTAGTTGTAATATTTTTATTTTTTTATCCCAGGGCCGTCGCACTGAATACGGAATGATAATGAGACAGCGCGTGTCGCTGTCGGAGAGAATTCTAATACAAACCGAGCGTCGCGACAATCGTAAAATCTCAGCCCTCCTGAGAAGTCCTACTGGGATTCCAAATGTACACATTATGCTCCGAGAAGGATTCGGAATCCTGCTCAATCATTTTTGTAAGGCCATTCCAGCTTTCAGACGCCTGCGCGGAGCGTAACGGCGCAGCAGCATTGTAGTGAGTGGCTTTTTTTTGTAAACAACGAGACGTATACTGTGTTAAAATATTTATCGATGTAGGTTTTCACGGATAGATTCATGACGGTTGGGCCTTCGGAGCTGTTCTTTCACGATAGCCGTGTCGAGCGAGCTCCATCTCTCCCTCGCGACGTTTCGCCTGCTTCCAACGTGTTTACTTGTTACGTTGTATACACACATTGGTGCTGACTGGGCTCAAGCCATCAACTCGCTCGACTTGGGAGCTCGGTGTAGTGGTGGCTGAATGCCCAGGGTGTCAGGCGTCTACAGTTTGTAGTAATCATAATAACATGGGGTTGTAACGCGCCGCACAGTATTTACTCACTCACGAACAGACCGAACGACTCAAAGTTCGCGAGGAGAAACAACGGGCGAGTGGGGAAGGCAGTCACACGGTGAGCCGGTGCCAAATCACCCCAAAAACTCTGCGGTCCTCTACATATTACGGTGTCACCGGCCAACGTGCAGGCTTTTACACGTGAGAGCAAACTGGAGTGACCGGAGAAAACCCCCACGCACGAGGGAGGTGGGCAACACTCTTTCTCGAACAGATGGAACGGGTGGAATGAGCCGGCCTACGCCTGGCGAGCCGGGGGGGGTTTGGTACCGCACCTCGACGACCACGGGAAGGGAGTTTGAACCCATCTCTGCGTAATCCACCAACCCTGGCTGCCGCCTCCACAGCGCTGGGGTCACAGGGCCGCGTAAAACACGGACACCAGCGGCCGGCATTGTCTCATTATCACGGTTACAATGAGCAACGTGGGCACTGCTGAGGTTTCGTGTTTCACACTCGTGGGGACTGGCCTCTACGGAAGCTATTGCACTGCACGGGAGACCGTTGTGTATTGGCCGAAAACATCTATATATGTCTATAAAATCGTAAGCCCTTTTACAATCCCCAGTTCGGATAAGCATAGCCCGTTTGCTTGGCTATAACATTCCCCAGTTACGATAAGCGGCGCCTCTATTACTATCGCCAGTTACGATCAAATTTACCTGGGCAACGCCCGGGTCGTCCCAGCCAGTCATGATATATAGGACGCAGTGTGTGGCAATATGTTGGCGCCGGCAAAACCGCCTGGCTGCCTCCCTCCTCCTCTCTGCGGTTTCCTCACTATGCCTCAGAGTCATTCTCTGTTCGAATTAACATCTTCGAAATTGAATGAATATGTGCCACGAGTTAGAAACGTGGTGTGTTATCACCATTAGTTCAGCGAGCCGCAGTGGACCGGCGCGGTTAAGCGTGGTCAAATCACAGTACTGTACACCACCAACCGACCGATCCGCGCTATCCCGGCTCGGCTCAGTTCGAGCGGCGGAGATGTGATGAGACGAGGCGCTTACCCCGTGATATGATCAGCACGGCTTTGCTGCAACGTGAGACAATAACTTAACGCATTAGCGTTGCAGTTTGGAGGGAATTTAATCACGCGAAGCCCTTACAGTACACCAGTGTGCCTAAAGAGACAGGGTTTTCAGTCAGGAGTAGAGAGCGTGGCTTATGACCCAGTTTGTGATATTTCATGAGCCCGTACGCTCGCTTGTTTAAAACTAGAATGAATGAGCCAAGGAAAACAATGGTACGGGTGGAATTTGCGCGCGTTTCAAATTGTATTTTTATTATTGAACCTTTGACCTCTTGTCATTTGTTATTCGCAACGTGGCTCCTTTGTCGTCGATTTCGCATGTTCGTTGTTTCGCAGGCTGCCCTTCCCCGTGTCATTCGTGTCAGTCATTATCACTCGTTATCAGTCGCTGCTTAATTCTGTACAAGGTCGCGGTGAGCCGGAGCCTATCCCGGTAGACACAGTGCGCAAGGCAGGGCTATAACCATGATTGGATGCCAGTCCATTGCAGGGGTAATTTAGTCAGCCGGCCAATTAATGCTAGGTAACAGCAGCAGCGTGTCTTTGGACTGTGGCGTGAAAGCGGAGTATCCGGCGAAAACCCACAGATAATCCCCCCCTAATGACACAAATGGCGGCATAGAAAAGGTGGCACCCGGGCCGGGAATCGAACCCGGGTTTTTGCTGCGAGGGGGCAGCGCCTGTTACAGCTCCACAGCGCTGCTTCGAAGAATCGCTAAGAAGAAGAAGCGCCTCCATTTGTGTCATTATGGGGCGTTATGTGACACACACATAATCACGTGGGTCGTGCTGGGCTGGTGCACGTGGAAATCTGTGCTTTTTGTTTGCTTCAACCGGATTTTGTAAATAGGTTAGCGACCCCACAATGTGCAAACCCGGCACACGACATCCAGCATACCCCTCGCTATGGCTGTGGATTTCGACCACGTGCCATCTGCGTTCTTACCAGCGACCCGGAAAATGTTCATTAAAAAATGAAGCCCGGACTCAAGAGTGAAATTTCCATTAAGCAGACCGATTCAAAATTAAAGACGGTAAATTGTATTATTACGCAAAGAGGAAGAAAAAAAATATTACATCTCTGCACGAACATGGCCCCGTGACAGAAAAATATATATAATTAATTACCTAAATGGACATTAAATTGTAAATTTAAAAAGGAAGACCACTTGTCATTAAAACTGCCCTGTAATGGACAGAAATGGTAAAGTAAAGATCTTAATAAATCTTACATTTTGCCCTGTAACATCAAAGTTTATTGCGTGGTTTAAATACGTTAGATATTTTCCACTGTAATATTCCGACACTTTTTTGTCAGTCTGCTGCTAAACGAAGGAACAATATTGCCACGAGCTTGAAGCTACCAGTCACTACCTTCGATGAGCAATTTTATATCCCAATTAGAATACAAATTTCTGCCTAGCCGTGATTGCAAATCTTGAGACTTTGTAAAAAGGTGTTCACTTGGTGTTTAAACATCTGAACACTGTGTTCTTATTGCCGGTAAGGGTAACAACTTCGTATTCTATACTTTAAATCTGGATTTGTTTGAAATGTAAAAAATGTTGCAATTCTTCGCCTCTCTTAATGTGCAGTAAGCTACCTATAATTTTTTCCCCATCGCAATGTTTCACTGTATTGTTTATTTATTTATTAGGGCACTTACGTGGAATGCTGTGTGTAAATGGTTATTTTTTTTCTTTGGTTAATTTGCTACTTTTATATATTTTGTAATACGTTTTTGTCAATTCGCGTGTTTGTTGCGTCGCAGGTATCCTGTAAAGCGCTTGCGAGCTCACTGGCTGTATTTCTGCTGTAATAATAAACATCTATCTAACTCCTCGCGTCGTCTCAGTCGTGGGAGGTCGATGACCATACTTCACCACGCTGGTTCAGCGCACATTTGGTGAATCGGTGGGGTTTCGTAACTCCCGGTAAAGCGATGTATTCCGCAGCCTGTATATAGATTCAGTCGCGCGCCACTTTCCCCAGCAAAGCCGTCTCTCCGTTACAACTAGCGACGCTGTAGCAACCCCACACTCTCGGGCGGCGTGAAAACGGCAGCAGCTCATCCCCCACCAGTCCAGCTCAAATTGCATCCATTCACACCCAGATGGGGGGGCCTTCTGATCCCCCCCCCATGGAAATGACCCCTGCCACCCAGAGCTCTTAGACTGATACCGCTGCTCCTACTGCGACTGTTGTTTGGGGAGGAAATAAAAGGGAGCGTTGCAGGAGCTCTTTTGCACCTTTCACGTTTCACTTCTTACCAGCTGAGCAGGCTCGGGAGAAGTGTGCGGGAGGCTTTGCGTGTGAGTGTGTGTAGGGATGGAGTCTTTGCAAGTGCCTGCTAAGACCTCCTGTCAGCGAGCCTTTGACACTCTGCCTGGCCTCAAGGTGCACCTGGCCCGGTACGGGCGACGTGGTGACGTCACAGCCACTTTAGTGACGAACGGTTGTTGTTGTTATCAAGGCCGGCGTGGTGGACGAGTGGGTAGCGTCCTCAGAACCGTGGCCGCCCACCCGCCCAGTGCTCACGAGCAGCACTTAGCTGAGCGGTCTGCGAAATGGCAGAGTGGGGATCTTTGTGTGTGTGTGTGGTTGTCTTGTGTGTGGGGAGCGGTCGCCCAGTGGTTAGTGCGCTGGGCTACAAATCTGGCTACCCGAGTTTGAATCCCGCTCACGGCCAACACCAGTGACGATTTTCTGAACCGGTCCTGGGCCTGCCCTAGGTCGACTCAGCCTCAAATGAGTACCTAGTGCAGTGTGTAAACATTGCCACTACGGAGACACAGGTGGCCGGGCGTGGTGCTGGTCACCCACCCCCTCGTGTGCCGTGTGGACCTTCATAGGTGCTCGCTAACCGCACTTGCCTCTACAGTCTGTTAAGGCTATACGGGGGGCCTTAATCATTTAATTTTTGTTCCTTTGTTTTTATTGGTTGTTATTTCTTTCATTGTTGACATGCCGGCCCTTGTGCAGCGCTTTGTGACCCTCGGGTGAAAGGCGCTATATAAAATGATATTATTATTATCTTTGTTTTTATCTTTGTTTGTCTTTGTGTGTTTGATGGTTGCTCTTCAGAGCGACGTTTCGCCCTCCCACGTTGGAGGCATCATCAGAGCAACCATCAACACCTACATAGCTCAACGGTTGCTTCCAGCTTTATCACAGGCTGACTGTCTGACGCAGCAGCGGCGCGAGAACGCAATTGCAGGGCTGCGCATTTACCTCCCTCAACTGATTGGACGTCTCACTTGGAAACGGAGCCGCGGGGAACACTGCGGATAAATAACGAGCGTCCTGTTTTTGCCAGCCACTACCAACTCGGGGGTTGTTCAATATATTTATATGTCTCGTCAACCACGACTGGTGGACAGAACTCAGCGCACGGTTTGACCACACTGGGCGCAGCTGCAGCGCAGCTCATTACGCGCGATAAGCAAGGCCCCAGCTGATCAATAATAAAGAAAGTCAGAGACAAACGTCCCCGCAGCGCCTCGCAGGTCACGACAAGGTCACTTTGCCTTAAACACTTTTCTCCGGTTCCCGAGCACTCGGCAGCGCCCGACAACGCAGATTTGAGAGCCGCGTTGAAATATTTATTTAAATGTAAAAAAATCACGACTTAGAATTGATGGCAAGTACATTTATGTATTAAATTGCTCTCGGTGTGCACTTGCGAAGAGAGAGTAAATTATATATACATTTTTTTAGAAACATGTATTTTTAATTCCTCTTAAAGGAATGCAATACGAGCGCTATCCGGGTTGTTGTTGCTGCCCGGGTTGTGTCCATAAAATGCTGCCGGGTGTTAACGTCGCTGCAGGTCGTCGCGGTTTGTCACGGCTAGATGTGTGCTGAAGATTGCTCTGCATAGCTGCTATTTCGGGATAGCCGTATCGAGTGTTCCCCCTCTCTCCTTCGCGACGTTTCGCCTCCAACGCTGGAGGTTTGTCACGATGGCTCGATGTGTGATTAGAATCGCTCTCCGTAGCCGCTCTTTCGGGATACGTAAAAATAAAACTGACTGACTTGGAGGCGAAACGTCGCGAAGGTGAGAAGAGGAACGCTCAGCACGGCTATCCCCAAAGAGCAACTCTCGAGAGCAATTCTCAGTGTGTGGAGTCTCAATCCTCCGAGGACACTTCTATACGAGCCCAGCTGATAATTATAATAATAATCATAATAATAATGGATACGTTCTAAACGTTCTAAACGCCTGTCATCCGAAGGTCATTCAGCTGCACTGTCGTCAGAATTCCTGGCCCTGCAGCCACTCCTGGAGCGGCCTTTCACTCGTACACCCTGACCTTTGCCCCCTATCGATACGTGCTTGTCTGTCCGCGTTATTATTATGATTATTCAATATGCCAGAGTTAATGTCCTGCCGTTGGGATGCACGCCAGGCAGCGGTCATAGCCACACGCGGTATCGACCGAATGACGGCATTTCCACGTTCCTATGCCGGGACAACAGATTGAGCGAAATCAGGCTAAAAAGCTTTCGTGAGCACTTTCGGGTTGGCTCACGTCAAAACAGTCGAATGAGGTCTATAAAAATACGTATTTATTTGAGATGTGCTCTCCACGGTGGCGCGGTGTTTAGCGCCACCGCTTCAAAGCACTCCGGGGTCAGAATCGTGACCCAGGACCGGTTCAGAAAATCGTCACCGGTGTTGGTGGCCGTGAGCGGGACTCGAAATCGGGTGACCGGCCTATGAGCGGGAATCGAACTCGGTTTCTTAGCGCGATGCGCTAACCGCTACAGCAGCGCTACTCCGGGGTCAGAATCGCAGCCCAGGACCGGTTCAGAAAATAGTCACCGGTGTTGAGGGCCGTGAGCGGGACACGAGCAGTCGAACTCGAGTGAGCGGGTTCGTAGCGCGGTGCGATAACCACTGAGCTGCCGCTAACCACTCCACCGCTGGTGCCACCACTGCCCCGTCTCCCACAGAGATTAAGCAGGAGCCGCATTGAATCAGACAGCGTTTCCTAATTTGCGTTTTATCTGCTGAGCCGGGCAGTTTCTCTTTCCGTGTGTGTGTGTGTTTGTTCTGGGAATAGAAATCGCATTGCTCCGCGCTTCGCTGGTAGAACACCCAGCCAGCGATTGAGAGAGCCTCCCCAGGGGCGTCGGATGTTCTGTCACAACACGCATTATAAATCATTCATTCATTCATTGTCAGAAACTGCTTAATCCTCTACAGGGTCACGGTGAGCCGGAGCCTATCCCGGCAGACACAAGGCGCAAGGCAGGGTTATACACAGGATGGGACACCGATACATCACAGGGCACCGGGGGCAATTTAATCCGCAGGCCAATTAACCTATGCAGCAGCATTTATTTGGACTGTGGGAGAAAACCGGAGTGCCCGGCGAAAACCCACGCGGACACGGTGAGAACATATAAACTCCACACAGAAAGTCAACCGAGCCGGGATTCTAACCCGGGGCCTTCTTTCTATGAAGCGGCAGTGCTACCCCACCGTCCAAAGATTTGCTGTCTAGGTGAATTGACTTTCGGACTGAATTGCCCCCGGTGTCCTGTGATGGACTGGCATCCCATCACTGGCATAACTCTGCTTTGCGCCCGCAATCCTGTAGAGGAATAAGCGGTTTCTGACAATGAACGAGCGAGGCGAGCTGCTCTGTCGATCGACTGCTTTGGACACCACTGCTCCGGGGCTTCTCAGAACTAGTTGTGTAACATCCACTTGCGCGCGCTGTCCTGTAGCACACAAAGGAGCGCCGCGCCGCTCAATCTCACCGCGCGACGATAACATCACGCGGGATAAAAGTTTGGGGAGTACAACAGCGGCGGCAGCGGCAGCAGCAGCGGAAATATCATCAACAACAAAACAACAAACAACGATTCGACACTTGGGCTGTTGTGTTGGCAAGCTGAGCCTCCCTGGGCCCGTCTCGCCGTCCACACCGATGAGCGTCGCGCGCGGCCCAATTAGCGGCGCCATCTGTCGGCGACGCGGCATGACGTATGGGTGACGCCTGAACGGCGGGGAGCCGAAGGATCGCTTTGCACAGACGGATGGATGTTTTTGATAGATGTTTATCGTCACAGCGGAACATAAGCCCGTGCGTGAGCTTGCGAGCTCTGGAAGCGAGATTTTTGCCGTGATACAACAAGCGTGCGAATTAAATAAACACAAACAACATTGATGGGTCGCTATTCAGGGCTGTTCTTTCGGGATAGCCGTGTCACTGAGCCATCTCCCTCGCTCCCTCGCGAAACGTAGCGAGGGAAGATCGCTCGATCATCATCGTTATCGCTGTTATCATTCACTCGTTATCACTAACCGGCTTAATTCTGTACAGGGTCGCGAGGGGCCGGAGCCTATCCCGGCAGACACAGGGAGCATGGCTGGGCGCTACCCATGATATCACCCCAGTCCATCGCAGTATACCAGGGGCAGTTTAGTCATATTAATCTAAGCAGCGGCATGTTTTTGGACCGTAGGAGGAAACCGGAGTGCCCGGCGAAAACCCTCGCGGACACGGGCAGACAACACGCCGACTCCACACAGACAGGCACCCGAGGCGTGAATCGAACCCGGGGACTTCTTGCTGTGAGGCGGCATCGCTGCTCGCTGCACCACCGTGCCGCCCCATCGTTACCACATGTAATCATCACCATCATCATCGTAAATTGTCAGTTCGCATGCGCATCGTCAGCGTTATCTTTTCTCAACGGAGAAACGGTAATGCCGAGTGGGTAAAATTATCCCTCCCACCGCGAGTCGTGCACAGACTGCTTGCTAAGACGTGACTCGGTCCAATGTTTACTTAGCTAGTGCGTGGACACGGGAGTGTCAGAATCCAACTGTTGGCACAAGTTGGCCGGGATCACGAACATTCGACCAGAGAGCTGCGGCTTTGGTGGGTGGGTGCGTGAGTAAGCTAGTGAGTGGGTACGTGAGTAAGTGAGTGGGTGAGTGAGTGGGTGGGGTGTGTGCGTGAGCAGCACGTGTGGCCAGTTTGCCTGATTGAACCCGTGATGACTTTGCGCGAGATATGGATCCGATAATGTGGGCGCACTTGCTCCCATGGTAGAGGCTGATTTGAAAACAACACTCGCTCTGTTTTTTTAATCCATCCATCCATTGTCAGAAACCGCTTAATCCTGTACACTGTGTACAGGGTCGCGGTGAGCCAGAGCCTATCTCGATAGACACAGGGCGCAAGGCATGGCTATACCCAGAATAGGACGCCAGTCCATCACAGGACACCAGGGGCAATTTAGTCAGCAGGCCAATTAACTATGCAGAAGCATGTTTTTGGACCGTGGGCGGAAACCGGAGTGCCCGGCGAAAACCCACGCGGACACGGGGAGAGAACATGCAAACTCCACACAGTAAGGCACCCGAGCAGGGATTCGAACCCGGGGCCTTTTCGCTGTGAAGCGGCAGCGCTATCCTACAGTCCAAAGACTTGCTGTCTAGGTGAATTGACTTGCGGGCTAATTGCCCCCGGTGCCCTGTGATGGACTGGCGTCCCATCTCGGGCATAGTCTTGCCTTGCCGGGATAGGCTCCGGCTCACCGCGACCCCTACAAGATTAAGCGGTTTCTCACAATAAGATAACGTAAGGAACTGAGACTTTCGAGTGTTCCTTTTTTTCAAATATAAAAATACAATCCGAGCGGTTGCAATAAATGCATTTGGACAGGCATGATCTATATCCATCTTCTTTGCACGCCGAGCCGTTGCAGCTATTAAGCTGAAAGTGTGCAAGGCTGAGCAGACGCGTGGCAGAATATATATATTTTTTAACAAGACCCGCAGATCAAAAATGAGAGGTTGGCAAGAAAGGGGATTAGACATAGGGCCCTCCTGGGACGGCGGGGCTGATTGCACGCGGTAGGTGAGGTACCAAAGGAGCTTTGACATGTATTGCCTCGCATTCTGTCGCATTAAGTAAGTAGTGCTGAAGCCTCACAGCAGGAACTATCCGGGTTCGATCCCAGGCTCAAGTGCAATTTTGTGTGTTCTCCCGCCGTGTGTCCACAGTCCGAAAATATGCTGCTTGTGATAAGGGCAGTGTTAGAGATAGGAGCCAGTGTTAAATTATAATTTTAATTTTACATTTATAACGCGCACATATTCATTCATTGTCGAAGGTATTCATTCGACGAGATGACGACTCAGAGGCGCGAGGAAAGCGCAGAGAGGCGGAGGAGGCAGCCAGGCGGTTTGCCGGCGCCATATTGCCACACACGGCTAAATAATTCACGAGTGTTTTTTTATGTTGGATTCGCTCTCCAACATACCGTTGTGCTGAAATAGTAAATAATCGGCACGTTTTGTTCACGTGACGAACCTTACCAATTGACTGTGTTTGGGTGGAGGTGGGTTTAACGACATAGTAAATAAAAAGAGTTATACTATGGATAACATTGGTCACGAGAGCCTTTTGTGTTAAATATTGGCCGGTGTTTGAGGCGTGAATCGAACCGCCTCGGGCAGGGGAGGCGCGGATGCCACCCTGCCGCGGGGCGCGTCGCAGACGCGGGTGTTGCGGG
>JAZEWU010000047.1:1369748-1386784 GCA_036362915.1 Geotria australis | reverse complement strand
GCTTAGCGGACAAGCCTCAGTCACGCATGCCATCCGTTACAAAGAGGTATGCCTGTGTTATCAGGTGCTACTCGCTAATTGCACTTGCCCCGGCAGTCTGTCAAGCCTTTACCGGGGGGATCATTGCTCCCTTTGAGCGGCTGTTTAATAGCACTTGCTAATCATGGCTCCGAGTCGGAGCACGGAATGACCGTTTCCATCGCCACTGCAGCTGCCTCTGTCGTGCATGAGCTTCTCACGAGCGCCACTTTGATGTGTTCTAGCTGACCTTTACTGATGACATTAAACATTCAGCGGCGAGATATTTATACCTTAGGCAGAGCGCCCGATGGGTCCGTGTAGTACAAATATATAGTTTTGAGGTTTTGAACAAAATCTTATTTGTTTGTTAGAATAATTATATTTTACTGGTCTATATGGTGGTTATGCGGCCGCCTAGGCCTGGTCTGTGCTGATCGCTTGATGACGATATTGCGACGTCGCTAAGGTTGTCAGCCAATGAGAGGCCAGTAAATTATCGGTGACCTGACGCATGCCCAATAAGAGGCCCTGTTATATATAGGATTGGTAGTGATAGCGAGCCGCGCAAATTCGTGTCAATTTCGGAGAGAACAGTTTTAGAGGTGGGAGAAAACCCGCAGACAGGCGGGGGGATGGGGAAGGCAGCCACGCAGTTAGCCGGCGCCAGCATCATTATACTGCTCTTTCGGGTTGGCGGTGTCGAGCGTTCCTCCTCCTCGCTCCTTCTCGACGTTTCTCCTGCCACGTTGGAGGCGTCATCAGGCATCGTCCCACCAGCTCTTAATCCACTCAAACTAAACATAAACGCAGTCGCAACCGTATACATTTTTGTCGGTTCCTCTCATTAGAAACCAGCGAGAGACTCAGACAGTTTCCTTCAAGTGTAAAGAAAACATAAATCCATAATAAACGGCGTACACAAATTGACGTTTTCTTTCTCATTTTGACCTTGGGTTGTATTTTTAGAGATGAGACGTTTGGCAGGATTCCAAGCGTAAACCTCCACCGCTGTGTTAACGCGCGCGCGATAGAGAGCAGCGCGCGTGGGGTTAGTTTATCAATGTATGAGTATTGCTTACATAGCTGTTCTTTCGCTAGAAAAAAACCAACTAATAAAAACCAAAGCAACAAAAAATTAATGATTAAGGCTGCTTCGAATACACTGAAAGGTCGTGAATGTATGGACGGACCAAGCGACGCCTTCCGGAGCCTCGACCAAACGCTCTTCACCATGACGGGGTCATAATTTTTTCATATCGTCTCGTCGCACGGGACGTTTTTTTGACTGAAATGTCAAGTTGTTGCCACGACCTAATTATTCCGGATGAATTATACATCTGCGTCGCTTCCGTGCGCGTGTGTGGCACTGTCACGGTGGAAGCATTCTCCTGGATAGGTGGACAACCGTACTTGTTGTTGTCAGGCAGCATCGCTATTTACTGCAAAACGTTATTGAGTTATTTTGGTTCCGAGTCGACCTCCGGCGACCGCCCGGGGTGTCTCGGTGCACACTCAGATGTGTAGAATACACCAGGTTTCACCCTTTCTGGCAATGAGAAACGTTAAGATCTCACAACACCAAATGGACACCTTTTTGCAAAGGTTCGAGTTTGCAAGCAGCCACACATGCTTGTGGCAAAAACATGCAAACATGCAAACGAATACACCTTGTGTATTCTGCATTATTTGTGTACTGGCAAAAACATTTGCCCATACTCAGATGGTGTCTCGTCGTGGATCTTGCAGCGCGAGGCTCTTGTGCTGTTGTGATGTATGTCAGGCGCGGCCCTGCAGCCTTCTAGCGTCACACGCACGTCACTCCCGCATCGATTCGTTGACGTACGTTTGTCTCTCCGCTTATAACTGGAGAACAAGAAAGTGTGAGTTTGAGCAGCGATGCGCCAAACTATCCATCCATCCATCCATTATCAGAAACCGCTTAATCCTGTACAGGGTCGGGGGGATCCGGTATCCCGGCAGACACAGGGAGCAAGGCAGGTATACCCAGGACGGGACGCCAGTCCATCACAGGTCACAGGGGGCTATTTAGTCCGCAGGTCAATTAACCTATGCAGCAGCATGTATTTGGACTGTGGGAGGAAACCGGAGTGCCCGGCGAAAACCCACGCGCACACGGGGAGAACATGCAAACTCCACACAGAAAGGCTCTGGCTCACCGCAACCCTGTACAGGATTAAGCGGTTTGTGACAATGGATGGATGGATGGAGTTCATGGGGCTGGACTCGTCTCTGAATGGATTGTGAAACAGTGATGGCGTCCAGTTTCACTTCCATATTCAAATGGAGATTCAGCCTCGTTACTCTTTCCCCCGTGACTGTGCGTGGCCTCTCGATCCATCAGGCGACAAAGGAATTAATGAACCAATCAATCAAATGATCACAAACAATCACTCATTCAATACCTTAATTACGCAATCAATCAACTGATCAATTAATCACCGAATCGACAAACCTACCAATGAATCCACCGCGTAGTCAATCAATCAATTAACTTCGTAAGCGGGTGAGGGGCGAATTAAAATAAGTGTTGATCTTGCAAGTGAGACACGAGGACACATGTTTTAATACGATACGCCTCAATTCCCCCAACAGAAAGGCACCCGAGCCGGGAATCGAACCCGGGTCCTTCTTGCTGTGAGGCGGCAGCACTACTCACCGCGCCACCGTGCCGCATATTATATTTAGATATATATTAATAGATGCATAGATCGCATTTGAAGCCAAACGTGTGATGGGATATTACGGGTTCACGATGCTCAGAGTAACGACTCACGGGCGGCCGCTACTGATGCTGCTCAGTGTGCGTGTCACACGTGTCTATTAAAGGCTATATGGGGGACATTTGTCTTTGTATGTGTAAATTGGGGAGCGGTGGCGTGGTGATAAACACGCTACGTTACGAACGCGACGACCATAGTTCGATTCCGGCTCACGGCCCACCAACACCAGTGACGATTATCTGAACCGGTGATGGGCCTCCCCTAGGTCGACTGGGACTCAAGTGAGAATCCCCGTTGCCGTGTGGAAACATCGCTACTAAGAAGACAAAGGCGGCCGGGCGTGACGCACTGGTGTGCCGTGCCACGCTTCTTCATAGGTGTCAGCTTACAAGCACTTGCCCCGACGGCTTGTTAAATGCTATACGGGTCACCTGAGTCTTTATTGTGCGTTTGTGCCGCGCAGGATGTGTGTGTGTTTTTGTTTTTTGTGTAGCCAGTAGCACAGAGCCGGCCATCTGGATGAGCGCTCTGATTTATGGGCCGGGTGTTGAGAATTAATCTTGATTAGATAGGCAGAGATGGCTTATTTGCTTTCCGAACTGCCGATCTCTCGCGTTCAGTAGCGGCACGGGATGTGGCCTGAATGCCAAGCGACAGGATTAATCCCACGCTGCCCGACACACGCCCTTACACGGTTGTGTGTGCGTGTAACATTATCCCGCCCGCGCGTGTTCAAGGTTAGCGGAGCGGTGGCGCAGTGGTTGGCGCACTGCGCTCACAGAGACCGGCTGTAATAATAAAGATCTATAATAACCATCTATCCATCATCATCGTCATTGTCCGAAACCGTTTGATGCTGTACACTGTACAGGATTAATACACAGGGCGCAAGGCAGGGCTAATACCCAGGATGGGACGCCAGTCCATCACAGGACACCGGGGAAAATATGAGTCAGTAGGCCAATTAACATATGCGGCAGCAGCATTTCTTTGGACTGTGGGAGGAAACCAGAGTGCCGGCGAAAACTCACGGGGACACGGGGAAAACATGCAAACTCCACACAGAAAGGCACCCGGCTCGGGTGCATGGGGCCACGTGTTAATTAATTGGCCGAAACCATCATAATACCTCTTGACGCAGTGTCTGTCGGGTTGTCGCCGGCTGACTGCGTGGCTGCCTACCCCCCACCTCTATGTGGTTTCCTGCAGCGCCTTGGGACCTCTGGGTAAAAGGCGCTACATAAATGTGACACATACATAATTTATTATGCTGGCTAATTGATCAGTTTACTGGAATATCTTCTTAACCCATTTAAGTCTTTCGTTACGTAACACGCTAATTTCATTGGGAAAAACGTTAACAAATCACTTGTCATAGTTTTTATTGGATCATATCCCCACAGATGTCTGCACAATTACCTTAATTGTAAACTTAAAAAAATAATCTGCTTAAACCGTCACCTCTTAACAGTGACATCTTGTGGATTATCAAGTGTTTTTTTCTTCCGTCCCCAGAATAATTAAATGCACAGTCCATTGACGGTTGCTCTTCAGAGCTGTTCTTTCGCGATAGCCGTGTCACTGAGCGATCTCAATCTCTCCCTCGTGACGTTTCGCTTCCCACTTTGGAAGCAACATGAGGCGTTGATGCTCGACACGGTTATCCAGAAAGAACAGCTCTGAAAAGCAACAGTCACGTAGTTTCTTTACGTGATAAAGCGCTTTCGGGTTGGGTCACGTAAAAGTTAGTGTCGTAAATCCCCCCTCCACCCGACACGTGAACAGAACGTGTCAATTATTTACTCTACTGATGTAGGATTTCACGGCTAGATTCACGATGGTTGGCTTTCAAAGCTGTTTTTTTCGGAACAGACATGAAGCTCCCGCTTCCGCTTCATGTCTCCATGTCTTCGTTTCTTCATCTCTCCATGTCTTCACATCTCCATGTGTCTGTGTGTCCAGGTGATGATGTCTCCATGTCTTTGTTTCTTCATGTCTTCGTTTCTTCACATCTTCATGTCTTCCATCTGTCCATGTGTCCAGGTGACGATGTATCCATGTCTTCATGTCTCCATGTGTCTGTGTGTCCAGGTGATGATGTCTCCATGTCTCCATGTCTTCGTTTCTTCATGTCTTCATGTCTTCATGTCTTCCATTTGTCCGTGTGTCCAGGTGACGATGTATCCATGTCTTCATGTTTCCATTGTCCGTGTGTCTGAGGTTGTCCCGGATTTCTGTGCTCCTCACTTAGTCACGGAGAGTGAGCCCAGCAACCCTGCGGAGAAACCTCATCTCATTCTCGGACGTTAATCCGAGCCGCGTGAACGCAACGCTCGGGGGTTCACCGACCGTGTCCGACCTCGCGACCCTGCGACCCTCTCCGCCGGCCGAGAGAGAGAGAGAGAAGCTTCTTAACCGTCCGGGGCAGCGTTTGGACGGCAGCTGATAACCCCAGAGTGAACGGGGTTAGCTAAGCCGGGCGATAGCTTCTCGCCACGCACCGGCTCCTAAGGGCAATTGCTCGGCTTTGGTCAGAGAGATGACCGTCTCTGCGTCCAGCATGGTGGCTCCGGGGCCGCTCGTTCTCTCGACGCTAATGCTCTGCGATCGCCGCGCTAGCTACTCCAGATTAATAATAATAATAATAGCATGTATAGAGCGCCTTTCACCCTAGGGTCACAAAGCGCTAAACAGGGCTCTTTAGAGAGAACGGCATGTCCATAACATCAAGACACATTAACTGAGAGTCAAGCAATAGATTAACTTCAGCATCGGCCCTCGCTGGCTTTCAAGATACTCCACACGTTGGTCCCTTACCTACCTCTCGACCGTCTCTCATCTCAGCTCTGTTAAACCCTCGCTCCAACAACCCCCAATGCCGTACGTTAAGTCCCCTCGATTAACCTTAGATTGGTGGAGGTCACTGCGAATTCTCTGCTGCCCCTCGGTTAGGAATTCGCACCCACCAGCCCGTTCACACCGCTGGCTCAGTGCACCTGTTTGCGTCCAGGGCCACTTATGTTTGTGGATTCAGAAAGCAAGATTGATGCTTCCAATGTGGGAGGCGAAGCGTCGCGATGGAGAGAGGAGGGACGCTCGACACGGCGATCCCGAAAGAGCAGCTCTTGAGAGCAGTTCACGTACATGGAGCAGTGACAACCTACATCGATACAGAGGAGGCACGCTCGACACGGCTATCCCGAAAGAGAACATTTTGAGAGCAATCCTCGTGACTAACCCACATCGTTGCGTGGGGTCAAATCTTTCCGAGCGTTGTGACAGAGAGAGAAACACATATGCTGGGAACAAACGTACAAACAGAAAGCCCTTTTGAAAAATAAAATCTGTAACATTTACAGAAATAAATGCGCCTGGGGTCCTAGGGGTGGGGGGGGGGTCGGGGCGGTTGTAAGATTCCCCGCACGGATTTGTGCCCCCTCGCTGTGCTCACAGAGACCTCGCCCGCTCGCTGGGCGCCCTGAGCAGAGACTGATAACCTTCAGCACGATTCCTGGAGCCGACTCACGCAGGCACGCCGGCCTCTGAAGTTTACGATCCCGCCCCAGCCTCGAATAATAATAAAGCTCAACGCTTCCTTCCAGCTTAGATACAAATCAACTTAATAATAATTGTACATTTATAACGCGCATAAATTCCTTCACTGTCGAAGGTACTCATTCGACGAGAGAACGGACTCAGAGGCGTAGCGAGGAAAGTGCAGAGAGGCGAAGGTGGCAGCCAGGCGGTTTTGCCGGCGCCATATTGCCACACACTGCTTCCTATATATCATGATGTTATCGGCCAAATCATTAATAAGTGGGGGTTTTTTAAGTTGTGAGAGGAAACCGGAGAACCCGGGGGAAACCTACGCAGAACAGGGGGAAAACACACAAACTCCACACAGAAAGGCGCCCGAGCCGAGATTGGAACCCGGGGGCTTCTTGCTGTGAGGCACAGATGTTACCACTGCGCCACGAATGAGTAACCTGGTGCGGTGTGCGGACATCTCTCCGCCACCGGGGGAGACAAAGACGGCCGTGCGTGTGTGCTGGTCAGGATTGAGCGGTTTCTGACGATGATAATTAAATGAGAGGTCACAAGCCATCTGGACGACCCTGTAGAATATATGTCCGCTTGCATGTCTACCTGTAGGGATGCGTAGATGTGGCGGAGATTATCCACGGAGTAGAAGCGGGCTCCGGGCAGTGATGATGAACAGTGATGGGCAGTGATGGTCCGTCTGGCCCAGAGGAAGTGGAGAATCACGACGAAAGCTGTATCTACAATTTTCATCATTATCGCAGCTGCCTCTAAAGCTCAGTGACGTCTGTAGAATCACTGTTACTCTTCTCGCGGGCAACGGGAGCGAGAGAGAGGGAGCCCGTGTAGCCTTAACAGACCGTAGGGGCAAGTGCAGTTAGCGAGCACATATGAAGGTCGACACGGCACACGAGGGGGTGGGTGACCAGCACCACGCCCGACCGCCTTTGTCTCTCTAGTAGCAACGTCAACAAACTGCACTAGGTACTCATTTGAGGCTGAGTCGGCCCAGGACCGGTTCGGAAAATCGTCACTGGTGTTGGCCGTGAGCGGGATTCGAACTCGGGGCTCGCCAGGTTTGTAGCCCAGCGCGCAAACCACTGGGCCACCGCTCCCCGCACACACATTCACACGCAAACACGCACACACCCACCAACTGCGCTGCCACTCATTCCCTGGGCAGCAATCCCAAAACGGCCACTCACGCGTCACTGCCTCCCCCGACGCCGCTGCGATTCGGTTAATTACATTAGGGAGGATTAATCTATTTGATGATGGATCCAAGTCCAGGACGCTTCAGACTGAAGCCTGACTCACGGCTGGGCTTAGCGGGGACAACGGGAGGGGGGTGGAGGGTAAGCTCTAACGGGACATTTGTCCGGGGCCCAAAATGTTTGCGTCCACTGGTTTTGGATTGCAGTGAGAGTCACTCTCGAAATCCGCCTGGGAATCCCCCCCCAGGAAGGGCTGGAATCTGTTGCTGAGGAAAGGGATGTCTGGTCCACTCTGCTTGGACTGCTGCCACCGCGACCCTCGCCAGGACAAGCGGTTTAGAAAATGGATGGATGGTGTCACTGAGTGCTCTCCCCCTCTCTCGCCTTCGCAACGTTTCGCCCCCCACTTTGGAGGGATCCTCAGGGGTTCTGACACCGTAGCGAAGGACAGGAGGTACCTAGTAGATGTTTATTATTATAGCAGAAAATACCCTGTGAGCTCGCAAGCTATGGCAACGGTCGACACGGCCGTCCAGAAATAACAGTTTTTGGAATAACCATCGAGCCGTGACAAACCTCCATCGGGTACCAAAAAAACCACCGAGCCGCTAATCGAATCGGGGGAACCTTCATCGCCGCTGCGAGTCTGCGGACGCTACTTCACTGCGTCGCCGTGCCGCCCCGGGCACCTCGAGGCGATGATTCAAACCCAGGATGCGAGCGGCCCAACGTCTCGGCACTGCGCGAGGCTACTCTCTCCCCGAGCGGTCGCGTCTCGTTAGCGCCGCTCTCCTGCACCGGGCAGCCCAGGCGTCGCTCTTGTTTACGAGAGGCTGCCGGCGTTCCGACGGGAGCCGCGGCTTCGGCCTGTTGAGGCGTCGCTACCAATTAGCGACGTGCCGGCGCCCCCCGGGCTGCAGCGGATCTTTTAAAGATCACGGAAAAAAAAAAACACGCTTGAGAGATGGAATCGCGCTCGAGGATACAAAGGAGGAACGGGCTGAGATAATGGTTTATTAAGAGACCCTGAAACAGTCTAGATCTGCTTCTCTCTAAAACGCTGTGTGTCCCTGGATGGCGAGACGGGGCTGTGCTATTGGCAGATTTGTTATATGTTTGAGCTATGCTTTGTCCATATGTCGTTAGTGTGCTACTGTAATCAAATAATTAAAAAAAATGATATTGTGATGGCCTCGCGTTCCATAATGGGTATAGCCCTGCCTTGCGCCCTGTGTCCGCCGGGATAGGCTCTGGCCCACCGCGACCCTGTACAGGATTAAGCGGTTTCTGATGGATGGTTGGTTGGTTAGAACGTGCCTCGAAGGTATAATTTGGAAAAGAGAACGATTCAGAGGCGTAGCGAGGAAACCGCAGAGAGGCGGAGGAGGCAGCCACGCGGTTTGCCGGCGCCAACATATTGCCACACACTGCGTCCTATATATTATGATATCATCGGTCACTTAATTAATGAGAGTTTCATTTTACTGGCAAACAGCACTTTCCCCATCAGCCTGGTAAGGGGCTACACTGGGCATCTTTGTTGTGTATGTTTGTGTAGGCTGAGCGCTCACCGCAAACACAGAGTTGTGGCGCTTCGGGCTAATCGTGTACAATGTTCCTGGCAGTGGCGATGAGAAATGAGTGACGCGTTCAAATTGAATGTTCTCTCTTTTTCTTTCCACAAACGTGGCGTTTGTTTCTCCTAATGATGCCGCGTGGCCTGCAGCCAACGGCAACTAAATTAACGCGTTTAATTCACGGACGCGGGGAGAACGGGAGGAAGGAGAGGGGGTGTGAGGAGGTAAGCTCTAACGGACAATTTGTCCAGAGCCCAAATGTTGGCTCAAACTGGCTTTGTATTGCATTGAGAATCGCTCTCCAAAGCTGTTCTTTCGGGATAGCCGTGTCAGTGAGTAATCTACGGACGCGGAAGAGGAGGGCACAGAGCGCGCATGGGAAATCAATTGTGGTGAGTAGCGCTGCCGCCTCACAGCGAGAAGGTTCCCCGGTTCTTTGGACTGTGGGAGGAAACCAGAGTGCCCGGCGAAAACCGACGCGGACAGGGGCAGAACATGCAAACTCCACACAGAGTCAGGATTCGAACCCGGGAGGCTTCTTGCTGTGAGGCGGCAGCGCTACTCACCGCGCCACCGTGCCGCCCCAAAAAAGGCTGTAAAACGCGGCCTCCTAGAACCAATGAAATCGAATCTCCACATTGCCACGCATTCCACGAGTTCTGCTTTAGAGCTTTTTGTTATCATCTCATTCGTGAGAATGCCACATCATCTTGGGACCGCGCGCTTGTAAACAAACATTTACCGCCCCGAATGCATATTTACTTCTCCGAGTTCACGCATTCCCAGGGAGCAGATATTTTTGTGTCGCACATTCGATCTCAAGAGCGGAGACACGCGTTTTCCCCCTCTCACTTATTTGAATCGGGCAATTGGGAGACAATCGGGGAAAGCGGCAACAAACTAATCAAAAACCCCCGGTCTGGCACGGGACGAGCGCCGCGGGGGTAACTCCCCCTTATTAATGGAGGCATTCTCTCGGAAGTCGCACGCTCTCCGCGTAATGAATTAAATCGGAAAGGCTGAGAGAGCGTGACTAACGTGCGGTGGATTGAGCCGCCCGTGTGTCGCTTGCGAAACGCGCGCTCGCGCGGCAAGACTCACACACTGTGACCCCCCTTGCCTCAACAGACTGTAGGATCAAGTCGGGTCAAGTACTGTCTCGCCAGGGGCACCTGTAAAATGTCAGCACGGCACACGGCGGAGTCGGCTGGTCAGTACCACGCCCGGCCGCCTTTAACGCGCGGCACATATTCATTCAATGTCGAAGATATTCCATTCGACGAGAGAAGGACTCAGAGGCGCAGCGAGGAAAGAGCAGAGAGGCGGAGGAGGCAGCCAGGCGGTTTACCGGCGCCATATTGCCACACACTGCTTCCTATATATTATGATGTTATCGGCCAACTAATTAACGAGTGATTTTCTTTTAAGTCGTGGGAGCAAACCGGAGAACCCGGAGGATTCGAACCGCCTCGGGCAAGACCATTCTTTCTGTGAGGCGCAAATGTTACCACTGCGCCACCCTGCCGCCTCTAGTAGCGATGTTTTAAACATCACACCAGGTACTCATTTGAGGCAGTGGGTGGGAGGTTCGGGGCGGGAGGGGTCAGGAAGAGGTCAAAGAAAGCAGGGTCATCTGGTAGAGAACTCATCAGCTAAAGAATATTATTATTATATTAACTATTAAAAAGTCACCTCTTCACCGACTCACAACAAAGCGACTGAGCAGGGCTCCGCGCCTCCGAATCAACGGGTGCAACGCTCCCGGAGAATATGCGCGCGTTACAAAAATATATTCTTATTGTTGTGCTGATGTCGGATTTCACGGCTCGATTCATGACGGTTGCTCCTCAGAGCTGTTCCTTCGGGATAGCCGTGTCGAAGAACATGTCTGACGAGCAACCATCAATATTCCATTCATCCATTTTCAGAAACCGCTTAATCCTGTACAGGGTCGCGGAGAACCAGAGCCTATCCCGGCAGACACAGGGCACAAGGCAGGGCTATACACAGGATGAGACGCCAGTCCATCGCAGACCATCAATATTATTACTATTAATTATCAGACATTTAATAATATTACAATTTATAACGCGCCCAAGTGTTGTTGGTCTGAAGGTTGTTTGAAGGGGTTTGTGGGGACGAGGCTAGGTGAGATGTGGCGATAACACCGCTTGATAGCTCGCAGTGTAAGGTGGCTCGTAATGCCGCGGTGCCTTTCGAGAAATATAATTACCATCATTACGGTCCCTCGATTTTATTTCAGGAAATATAATCCATTTCCGGACAAAGTACGAACTGACAACCACGATAATTAAAGTTCAAAATAAATTGCGATTACTCATTAAAATTAGCGGCTTCCAAAACAATTTCCGTAGTAATTGCCGGCAGAGCAGTGATATGTGACGTCATCGATCGGATATTTTCAATGCTCGGCGGAGCAGTTCTTGGAAAAATGACAACGGAGCAAAGTGTCTCATTTGTTTGTGAGTTTATGTGTTTACCAAGATGAAATAATATTATGTTATATATTTATAGCGCGCACATCTTCATTCAATGTCCATCCAATCCATCCATTGTCAGAAACCGCTTAATCTGGTAAAGGTGAGCCGGAGCCTATTCTGGCAGACACAGGGGCGCAAGGCAGGGCTATACCCAGGATGGGACGCCAGTACTTCACAGGGCACCGGGGAGCAATTTAGTCCGCAGGCCGATTAACCTATGCAGCAGCATGTCTTTGAACTATGGGAGGAAACCGGAGTGCCCGGCGAAAACCGACGCCGACACGGAGAGAGAACACGCAAACTCCACACAGAAAGGCACCCGAGCCGCGATACGAACCCGGGGACCTTCTTGCTTTGTGGGCGGCAGCACTACTCACCGCTACGCCACCGTGTCGCCCTTTTTTAACCGTTGAAGGAGGTTATTTTGTCGCGGGTGGAAACACCGACGCCTTGTAGAAAAACCATCAGCGTCCGGGGAGTCATTAAAACCTAATCCCTCCACTGCTTGATTTCCATCCCGTTGATCAATAGTTTCTCTCCCGTCGAGTTTGTGTTTTAGAGAGACACGCTCGTACGCACGGCCGTCGCTAAGAGGTCAAATTAGCGCCAGTTACTTATGGATTTTACTCTGAGTGTTTGGGTTTTTTTTTTATAGACTCCAATTCAAGTTGAGATGGTTTTCATGCTGCCAGTTTTCAGCACACAGTGAAAGTTAAAGGTGGAGCCGCCGCAACCGCTTGCTTAGGCCGATGTAAGCGGAAGGGCCCACACCTTACAGACACCCATTCATTCTAAAGGTGAAATTCTTTTAAATTCTGCCAACATGCCAATACAACAATGCGCATAACCATTTATTTACCCTCCCCGCGCGCCCAGTCTTAACCGGTGGGTCGCGACCCATGAGTGGGCCGCAAGCGCCCCCTAGTGGTCCGTGGAGACCAGACTCAAGTGGGCCTTGAGGTGCAAAACGCGGCACGGTGGGTTTTCCTCACGGCAAACAAATTCCGGATTTTATTTCCGGCTCGGGTAACTTTCTGCGTGGAGTTTCCGCGTTCTCCCCGTGTCCGTATGGAATTTCAAGAATATGCACGCGTTATAGATATATTATTATTAATATCCTTACCAGATGCCCGGACCACCTCGACCGGACTCCTCTCAATGCGAAGGAGCAGCGACTCTACTCTGAGGGTCTCCCGGATTTCTGTGCTCCTCACTTTGTCACGGAGAGTAAGCCCAGCAACCCTGCGGAGAAACCTTATTTCTGCCGCTTGTATTTAAGACCTCGTTCTTTCGGTCATTACCCAAAGTTCATGACCATAGGTGAGGATAGGGACATAGATTGACCTGTAATCCGAGAGCTTCGTCCTATGACCAAGCTCCCACTTCACTACCACTTTCACGGAGCAGCGGCAGCAGAATATAGTTTGCAGTATTCGGCATCTAAGGGGACAACGTTAAAATCCACTTTACATTGCGTAACCTTTTGCCAAAGGAATGTTAGAATAACATAATTGCTTTGAATATAACGACAGCCAAAACTTGAAGAGATTCTCTGTAATGATATTAGAATTGGACTTTTTTTTTTCGTCTCGAAGACCCTATATGAAATGAATAATGCATTGAAACTCACGCGTGAATTATATAATAATAATAATAATAGCATTTGATATAGCGCCTTTCACCCGAGGGTCACAAAGCGCTGCACAAGGGCCGCAAAGAGAACGGCATGTCAACAACGAAAGAAAAAATACAACAACAAAAAAACCAAAGCAATAAAAAATAGATGATTAAGGCTGCTTTGAATATACCGAAAGGTCGTGAAACTGGCAATCTTAAGAGCGGCAACAATCTGCCAGCGTCCCCTAAGATGGCCGTCACTACCTTAAAGACAAACACGGAGGGAGACAGGGAGGAAGGGTGAGCGACAGGGAGAGACACAGGAACACAGAGACAGGGAGACAGAAACAACACCAATCCAAATTAAACAATCATACACACAGCGCGCGGTAGCTTCTTATTTCCTCTATAGCCCTGTGTTCATACATACACACACAAAGACAGCTGTAGATTTCCGTAACTAGCCGAAAATGCATTATGTATGTCGCGTGCATCAGCAATTTATGAAGAATGCCTTATTGATGTTTGTCACAGTGTGAAATAAATTGCAGCTCGCAGTGTGTGAGGAGGGTTACAAAGGTGGACAACTGCCAGAGGCTTCCAGCTCGTATTTATAAAAAAAAACAAAGCAATACGCGCTACAAATAAATAACTCTGTGATAGTAAGGTGACGCTTGTGTGAGATAGACTATATACACTCTGGATAATAATAATAATGTATTACATTTATATGGTAGCACCTTTCACCCAGAGGACGCGCTGCAGGAAATAAAGAAGGGGTGGAGGGGAGGCAGCCTCATTATTATTATCCAGAGTGTCGAGCGATCTCCCTGTCTCCTTCGCCACGCTGCGTCCGATATATTATGATGTTATCGATGAAGGTTTTCACGGCTCGATTCATGATGGTTGCTCTTCAGAGCTGTTCTTTCGGGACATCCGTGTCACTGAGCGATCTCCCTCTCTCCCTCGCGACGTTTCGCTCGATGTTGCTTCCAACGTGGCAGGCGGAACGTGGCGAAGGAGACAAGGAGATCGCTCGACACGGCTATCCCGAAAGAACAGCTCTGAAGAGCGACCATTTGCGATGTTATCGGCCAATTAATTAATGAGTCTTTATTGCGTGAGCAAACCGGAGAACCCGGAGGAAACCCACGCAGAATAGGGGGCGAACACACAAACTCCACACCGAAAGGCGCCCGAGGCGGGCATCGAACCTCCTCGGGCAGGAACTTCTTTCTGTGAGGCGCAGATGTTACCACTGCACAAACGTCCCTCCCCGTTAAAACTGCGCACTCTGCGCTGGACTGTATGTCCGTTCAGATGGCCAGCGACGCGACTTCACTCGAGATTACCAACGATTTAGTAAATACATTACAAAACAATGATTACATTCATTACTATTAATTATTCAATTCCCGGAGCACCGCCTCTGTGAGAAGGATGTAGTCGCTATGACAACCGTATAATCGGGAGCGAAATGGGTCTCTGAGCATCGCCTCAGACGAGTGGTAAGCCCGATGGTCCTCTCGCGGTCTATGGGGGAAAGATGCCCTCTTAAAATCCTCTCGCATGGCCTGGCACCTTCAGATGACGCTGTCAGCTGTCACCACCTCATCCACCTCATCCACCTCCTCCGCTCCACAAAGCGTGGGCCTGTCTTCCTGCTGTGAGGCTGCATGGCTTCTCACCGCGCCGCCCGTACGCAAGCCCATTACGTGTAATTCACTCGCTTGGCTCCCTTAACGCTTTGTGGTAAGAGGGCAGCCTGCGCCAGTGACGCACGGTGATGGTGGGCCCATATATTTCTTGGAAAAGTAAATTTCGTGGAAAAGTAGATTTCGTTGGAAGAGTAAAGCGGGTGGATTTAATGCACGAGTACGCGCCCGGAGTCTGTGACGCTCTCCGGCGGTAATCGCGCGATGTTCCGAGTCGCGAAATGGGACGGTTTGCTGGTGTGGGATTTGTAACGCCTCGATGTGCGAGGATTTGCTGATCGTGGCTGTGCTTTCGGGATAGCCGTGTCGAGCGTGGAATCCTCGCTCTCGTTACGCGACGTTTCGCCTCCCGCGATAGAGGCTGGAAGGTGCCTCCGAGGTGGGAGGTGAAACGTTGTGAAGGAGAGAGAGAGGGAACGCTCAACGCTGCTATCCCAAAAGAGCTTGGGCGGCCAGGGTGTCTATGTCTCACAGAGAGAGAATGTCCTGCCTGTTTATTAGGCCCCCGCGTTACACAGACAGAGAGGTCCGTCTGTCTGTCCACAGACGGACTCAGGGACAGACAGACGGACTCAGGGACAGACAGACGGACGGAACCAATTAACGCTTTTAAAGCGTAGCTGGAAAGCGTGGAAAGCAAAACACGTCTCAGCTGACTCGCTCGTCGGGTGACAGGTAATCCGTCAATTTGTTTTATATGCATGAGAAAACAAAAACAATTTATTGGGCCTTGTTCCACATCGAGTAAATCGACGAGGCTCCATCGGCGAAGATAAAAAAAACTTTTTTGTTCCTACCTTGTAGACAGTTTGCTTGAGTGCGTTTCTGCGAAGAACCTGCGATGTTTTGCCAGGCGCCATTTACGGTGCACGGTGGGACTTACAAACGTGATTTGTGTCCAATCGACTGTGTGTAATCTTCCAAAGGCGTACATATATATATATAAATCACTGAGTCGCACTGCATTGTTAATTAAGTGAATAACCAAGTTTACGTCTACGGGTAAGTTACTATAGACCAGTGGTCTCCGGTGTTTTTTAAGCACAAGATCTCACCTTTGGAATCCAAATGCAACACGAGATGTTACTGAAACCCCCGAAAGTGTACGCTACGCACAACACAGTATTGAATATTCATTCATCCATTCGTTGTCAGAAACCGCTTAATCCTGTACAGGGTCGCGGTGAGCCGGAGCCTATCCCGGCAGACACAGGGCGCAAGACAGGGCTATACCCCTGATAGGACGTCAGTCCATGACAGGGCACCGGGGGCGTTGTTTTTCTTTCGTTGTTGACATGCCGTTCTCTTCGCAGCCCTTGTGCAGCGCTTTGTGTTACCCTCGGGTGAAAGGCGCTATATAAAATGATATTATTATTACAATTAACCTGTGCAGCAGCATGTCACCACCACCAGCAGGAGCCACAAACGCCGATCAACAAAGCACTTCCTCCACACGATCCGCACCTTAATGACATCCGGATAATGAGGGGGACCGCGCCGTCGTCCGTTCGCGGAACTGACGGCGCTAATTGCACATCAGGGATCCCTGATTACAAGTGGGAGACGGTGACACCGAGCTGCCGGCACGGATCTCGCTCCGTGTCACCGGCTGAGGTTTCAAAGAAGAAAAAAAAAACCCACCCTGCTCGCGCGTTGTCACCGTAAACGCCGGTGACCTATGCCGCCTCACGGCAATAATACCCCCGGTTCGATTCTTGGCTCGGGTGTCTGATTTCTGCGTGAATCCCAGGTTCGAAACCCAGCTCGGTGCCTTTCTGTGTGGAGTGTGCGTGTTCTCTCCCCGTGTCTGCGTGGGTTTTCTCCATGCACTGCTGCATAGGTTAATTGGCCTGCGGACTAAATTGTCCCCGGTGCCCTGCGATGGACTGGCGTCCCATCCTCGGAAAAACCCCTGCCTTGCGCCCTGTGTCTGCCGGGATGGGCTCCGGCTCACCGCGACCCTGTACAGGATGAACCGGTTTCTGAAAATGGATGGATGGATTAATTGTGTTATAAGACATAACCATTACTCTCTCTATATAACATCGTCATATAAAAATCCGGATTTAACGGACTTCTTGACCCCTATCAGTCCATCACAGCGCACCGG
>JAZEWU010000047.1:1329101-1353682 GCA_036362915.1 Geotria australis | reverse complement strand
TCGGCGTACATGCGGAGAGCTTGTACTTATATATCCTATCCATCTATCCATCATTTATCAGAAACCGCTTAATCCTGTACAGGGTCGCGGTGAGCCGGAGCCTATCTCGGCAGACACAGGGCGCAAGGTAGGGGAACACCGAGGATGGGACGCCAGTCCATCGCACGGCGGCTGGAGAAATGTAGTCAGTAAGACAATTAATCTGGCAGCATGCCTTTGGACGGGGGGAGGAAACCGGAGTGCCCGGCGAAAACCCACGCGGTCACGAGGAGAACAACTTATATATGTACCACCTAAAGTTAAACGCTCATTAACGGAATTAGCCAAACACGGCAACGCAGGAACCGCCTAAAAAATGAGATTTGAGCCTCCCTAGAGGAATCCATCACATCGTTATCACTATAAATAGACTGCGAGCGTGAAACCATTTAGGAAGTATAATTAACGACTTGACATTTTTTTCCCCTCTTCACAGTTATTGACGAATTGATTAATTGCCTGATTAATGGCCCAATTATTAATGCATGATGTAATTAAACGCAGCAGCAGCAGCTGTACGTGGCACCGAGTGTGGAGCCCATATATAATATAGTGACTTAAATCTAATCTCAGGCCATTAATTAATAACATCCTGCGGGCTTCTGATAAAACCATCAAACGGGGGCGCCGCTAATTGCTGTGGACTGAAGAGAAGATTGTTCCGGCGTGCAGGTCACCGCGAGTGGGGAATTCGCTCGATCAAATTACCCGCAATTAAACATCACCTCTGGCCCTGTGGTGGACTGGCGTCCCATCCAGTACATAGCCCTGCCTTGCGCCCTGTGTCTACCGGGATAGGCTCCGGCTCACCGCAACCCTGTACAGGATTAAGCAGTTTCTGATGATGAACGAATGAAATTAATGAATATTTCCGAATTGTTTTCGCGTTGGTTTTGTATTAGGGCATATGATAAATAATATAAAATAATTAACAGCCGTCTCTGGCACGTTTATGGCCAAGCGATGGTTGATAAACAGCATCCAAAGCTTATTTGAAAAGGGACACATTTTTTGCTTTAGACTTTGTTAAATACAATTACGTTGCCAGACTTTATCTGAGAAAAGACTGATGGCCGAAAGCCAGTGGCAAAAGTGTGTTTTGTTTGACGATATGAAAACAATTCGGGCGATTTAATTTCCTCTACCGTTGATAGCGTAAGAAAAAAAACAAACACCGCACACGGTTTAGGCGAAGACGAAAAAATAATATCTAATGTGAAGAAAGCTGAGAAGAAAATGTAATAAAAGCTTCTGTGTCGGCGTGAGAGCTCGTCTCTAGCCCCGGCTCAGGGTGACGCAGCAAGGGTTATTAACACTGAAGGGGCCAGGGACCCGAAACACTTCCATCACACAATCCGGGAGATGAAATGCGTCAGGAAATGGGCAGGTGATGCCCTAACGCAGCAGTAGTAGCAGCAGCCATGAACTGGCTTGGTGATTCTGGAGCCCGAGACAAAATTCAATGATGAGCGCACACGCCACCCACACAGATCAAAAAGCACTGACTCCTCCCAATACATGTTGCAAAAAATTTACAATTTTAATCTTGTACTGATGTAGGTTTTCACGGCTCGATTCATGATGGCCGCTCTTCAGAGTTGTTCTTTCGGTATAGCCTTTGAGGAGCGAGGCAAGGGGGCGCTGGACGGATGCTCGAGCCAGCGTTCGCGCGCGGGGGGCCCTTCATCACATTCACTTTATGCTGAAGGAGATTGGATCGCGCGGAGTAAGAAGAGAGAAATTGCGTGTGAGCGGCGCGTGTGACGGGCCCAGAGTCCCTCCGGCGTCTCAGCCACCGCCGCGTTCGTCTGGCAGATGGGAGTGCGGGAGCCTCGGGGTGACCCCCCCGACACCGCCCCCCCCCCCCACACACACACAAACGGAAGTCCACTCTGTGTCCACACATATATTTTTTTTTTAAGCGGCACGGTGGCGTAGTGGGTAGCACTGCCGCCTCACAGCAAGAATTCAATTCAATTCAACTTTATTTGTCAACTCGACCATATGTACAGGACATACAGAGAATCGAAATACCGTTTCTCTCAGAAGGACCCGGGTTTGAAGCTCGGCTCGGGGGCCTATTCTGTGTGGAGTTTGCATGTTCTCCCCGTGTACACGTGGGGTTTTCGCCGGGCACTCCGGTTTCCTCCCACCGTCCAATGACATGCTGCCAGGTTAATTGGAGTACTAACTCAATTTGCCCAGGCGCCCTGCGATGGACTGGCGTCCCATCCTCGGTGTTCCCCTGCCTTGTGCCCTGTGTCTGCTGCCGGGATAGGCTCCGGCTCACCGCGGATTATGCGGTTTCTGAAAATGGATGGATGGTAATCTTTTTCGGTGAATCTTTTTGTACATCCGCACCGTGCTGGTGTTACTGTACTCAATATACATATGACATGCACACTTTATTAATCTACAGTAAACATGCACGGGTTATATAATGCTTTGGTATTGCCTGCGAATTCTACCAAACACTTCGAGGCCGAGCTGAAAGACAACAATGCCCAGAGGCTGACCATCGTGCTTCGAAGAATCGCAAAGAAGAAGAAGAGTTATATAAAACAAAAATGATTGAGTAAAGGAGAAACAAATGTTAGGGATCAATTAAATGGGGGTCACACGAAATGTGGACCACCGTGTCGCGTGAATTTGAGTGGGGGGCCAAATAGACATGTGGTGGACGGGGCCTACCGCAGCGTCCCGAGAGTGCATCAACAAAATCCACGATGTTAAATTATATATTTTTTACTTAATGTTGGCTAAAAGTCAGCTCTGGTCAGAGTGTATGGGAAAGAGCGCCCCGTTATTTAAAGGCTACAAACGCCACTTAAACTCTCAGGATTTATCAGGAGTGCTGGGTGGGCGGGTAGGTGGGAGGGAAAAACAACTCCGAAATAATATTTTCCGAATACCGGGCAAACTATTAATGAAAGTCCCGGTGGAAATCATACTTCAGGGGCACAAGTTGGCTAAAATTTCAAGACGTTCCATTCCTTTAAAAAGTAAAAGAAGTTTTTGCTTGAAAAATACGTGTTATTTATTCAAACTGTTATTTATGCTCAGCCGTATTTTTTTTTTTTAAACGGGCCGCATCTGCTGGTGGAGAGTCGGAAGATTGCAGCGCCGACAACATCTGCCTGACGTTATTAATACAATTCCACTCTCATTCGTGCCGCTGTTTCGTGTCAAGATTCGGACGACAGGGTCTCTGTGCAGGGGTGAAACATTTGCGGGGGAGAGAACACGCGAACTCCGCGCATAAAGTCGCCCGAGACGGGAATCGAACCACCTCGGATCGGAGCTTCGTTCTGTGAGACGGGGCTGTTACCACTGCCACCACCGTGCGCGGAAGGAGAATGCGGTGCGGATGTTTACGTTTGGACGTCTGGCAAAGGTCACCCGTATTATTGTCCAGGGGTCTGAGGGGCCTCTATCCGCCGCAATTTCCTCTTCGATGGGGTAAATGGCCTATTTAAGGGGGGTGGGGGCGCATGTTTTCAACACACAAAAGACCCCACTCCCAACCTCACATACAACAACAACAACCGTCATTCGCCACTAAGTGGCGGTGACATCACCACGGCGCCTGTGCCAGGCCACACACACGGACCACGCGCGTGTTCAATAACAACGCCGCTCATTCTGAAGTTAAGGAGTGAATGAAAGTCGGTCGTCGGAACACAAACGGATACTCGGCGCGATTCTTGTCGGGCAATCGTACCGTAATACGGGATGGAAATTTAACGTGCCGCATTCTCTGGATTAAAGACGCACTTCTGTCTCTGTATTGGAGAGCAGGGGTTCTCAAGCGTTTGCATCTCAAGGTCCACTTTGGTCCGTTTAGCGCAAAGTATTACGAACCCGGCTATCAAAGTTCGATTACCCAGCACGGCCAATGCAAATAACGATTATCTGAACCGGTCCTTGGCCTCGCCCAAGTCGACTCAGCATAAAATGAGTGCCTGGCACTCAACGGTTCCTTCCCGCTTCGATACAAACGGGGCTGACTCGAGCGGGTGGTGGGGAAGGAATCCTCATTCGGCCGCTGTGGCTGACTAACGGGCGTGAGCGTGGATTACCAATGATAGAGGGTAGGGGGGGGCTCGTCTCTCCCAGGAATAGCATGGAGTAGCCGCGGGGTGCCCGTAAAAAAAAAAAAAATCTCATCAAATTTGTCATTAACGCCGCCTCCTCACGACGGAGAATGAAATATGTATAAAACGCGGTCGAAACGTCTGCGGCGTCGTCGCGATGTTTCGAGAGCAGGGCTACCCCCCTGCCTTTCGCCCTGTGTCTGCCGGGATAGGCTCCGGCTCATCGCGAACCTGTACAGGATTAAGCGGTTTCTGAAAATGGATGGATGGATGGAATAAATACTACATGCGTCTTGGGAAGATGCTTCCAGCAACAACCGCGAGTCGAGGAGCGATGCTCACAATAAATGAACCGAGCGATGCACGGCCCGTATCACTGACGGCAAGATCGGCCTCTGTGGAGGAGGATAGATAGATAGATGTTTATTATTACGGCGGAAAATACACCGAGCTTGCACACTCTGGAAGCAGGATTCCTGCGGTACAATACACGCGCAAACTAACCAACAATGATAATATATTAAATCGGTTGCCGTAAGCCGGAGCCTATCCCGGCTGACACAGGGCGCAAGGCAGGGCTTTACCCAGCCTAGGACGCCAGACCATCACAGGGCACCGGGGGCAATTTAGTCAGCAGGCTAATTAACCTGTGCAGCAGCATGTATTTGGAGTATGGGAGGAAGCCGTAGTGCCCGGAGAAAACCCACGCGGACACGGGGAGGACATGCAAACTCCACACAGAAAGGCACCCGAGCCGGGATTCGAAACCGGGATCATCTTGCTATGAGGCGGCAGTGCTAGTCACCACGCCACCAAATTCAAAACACGATTAAACTCCGACGGGAAGCTGATATCGTTGTAATTGTCTTATTGTGAACTGTACAATTGCATCGTGAAACGCTGTATTAATAATAATAATAGCGTTTATATAGCGCCTTTCACCCGAGGGTCACAAAGCGAGCCTCCACAGACACACGGGCCGAGCTACTATTTAGTTGGAAACGTTCCTCTTTAAGCTGTGCTTTGTTTAATCGAGGCGTGAAAGAGTGATACGCGTGAAATTTGCTGTGCGCGGGATTATTTTTTTTCATTTCAAATTAATCCAATTGTCGTGTTATATTTACGTGTGTGTGTGTGTGTCTTGCCCTCGCATGCAGATCGCATTCCCCCGAAACGAGGAGACGCTGCTTCTAACAGTCGCCAGGATGGAAAGAATTACAGCGGCATTTTATTGATAGGTTTATTTGACTATAAAAAGAAACAATACGATCGCAAATCCACTTATGGATTTTTTTTCTCTTATTTTTAGCACGGGCAGAGCGAGAGAGAGAGAGAGACGAATGGTGAAAGTGGTATCATCTTCACGGCAATAACCACGGAACGAGCAGAGCGGTGGGACAGTGGTTAGCGCATCGTACTGTGAACCCGTCTGACCCAGTTCAAATCGTGGTCACGTCCAACATCAGTGGCGAGTGATATCTGAGACGGCCCTGGGTGCAAATTTCACCAGCACGTAGCGCCTGTCCTGGATTCCCCAGGATGGTCCTTCTGTGGAGGAAGCTGTTCTGGGATATTTCCAAGTCTTTCCTGCACGTTGGACAATTTTAAGCCCTGTGATTTTCTTTCCCAAGCTGTTGTTTCGAGATAGCCGTATCACTGAGCGTTCCTTCTCGACGTTTTGCCTCCTAGGTGGGACGCATCATCAGGCGTTCTGAATATCCATCCATCCCTTGTCAGAAACCGCTTAATCCTCTACAGGGTCGTGGTGAGCCGGAGCCTATCCCGGCAGACACAGTGTACACGGCAGGGCTATACCCAAGATGGGACGCCAGACCTTAAAAGGGCACCAGGGGCGAATTGGTCCGCAGGTCAATTAACCTATGCAGCAGCATGTCTTTGGACTGTGAGAGGAAATCGGAGTGCCCGGCGAAAACCCACGCAGACAGGGGGAGAAAATGCAAACTCCACACAGAAAGGCACTCGAGCCGGGATTCGAACCCTGGACTGTTTTGCTGTGATGCGGCAACGATTCTCACTGCGCCACCGTGCCGCCCGCGTTCCGAACAGTTCACCTGAAACGCGTTGTGTTACAAACTCCGCAGTGTGTTGACAGTGTTCCGTGCGATCCTCTGATGTTCAAAGTAACGAAGCCCATTATTTTGCACTTCGTGTGATCTTCGTCATCTCCTCCCAAGTCTGTGTTGTGCTCTTTGTTCACATCGCGCACCGTTCCTGGGCTAAGACCAGATGGTCCGGATTCACTTCTTCACGAGCTTGCAGATGGTTGTTGCATAATGCACGCTGGAAGCTGTGAACCTTGCACATTTGTCGCGCGTTGTTTGGAACATTTTGTCAGCTGAGGGTGACAACAACGACAAAAGACGATGGAACAGCCAGATTCAGTCTAGTGGCTTTCCCATCATTTCTGTCCCACAATTACTTGTAAAAATAAAAATAATAATTTTACATTCATATTGCGCACATATTCATTCGCTGTCGAAGGTACCTTATTCGACGAGAGAACGACTCAGAGGCGCGAGGAAAGCGCAGAGAGGCGGAGGAGGCAGCCAGGCGGTTTTGCCGGCGCCATATTGCCACACATTGCTTATCCATCATTCATTATCCATCATTCCTTTCCGATCATGTTTGTTGCGTCGCAGGTATCCCACAAAGCGCTTGCAAGCTCATCGGGTATTTTCTGCTGTAATAAAAAACATCTATCTATCTATCGTGCATTTTCCTACCTGTCCAATAATGCATTTCTCATCATGCGCCCGGGTGGCGCAGTGGTAACATCTGCGCCTCACAGCAAGAAGGCCCCGGGTCCGAATCTCGACTCGGGCGCCTTTCTGTGTGGAGTTTGTGTGTTCTCTCCCCCTGTTCTGCGTGGGTTTCCTCCGGGTTCTCCGGTTTCCTCCCACAAGTAAAAAATAACACTCATTAATGATTTGGCCGATAACATCATAATATATAGGAAGCAGTGTGTGGCAATATGGCGTAGGCAATACCGCCTGCCTGCCTCCTCCGCCTCTCCGCGCTTTCCTCGCTACGCCTCTGAGTCGTTCTCTCGTCGAATGAGTGACCTTCGACAGTGAATGAACATGTGCCACGCGTTATAAATGTAAAATTATTAATTCGCCTACCTGTCCCATCATGCCTTCACACGCTTTCCAACGCGCTTCTCCGGGGAAACAGCATCTCCCCTTTATACAGCGACAGCAGCTGCTGAGCCAATTACCCAGGCACACCCGGAGGCGAGGGATGCCCTCTCACACCAATAAGAGCAGCGTGGTTATTATTTATACATCTCTGCCCTCCAGCTTGCCTCACTGGACCCGCGTCTCTAATCAGACCCCTCCTGGACTCGATAACGGCTATGATAATTTTTACATTTTATTTTACGTTTATAACGCGGGGCGGCACGGTGGCGTAGTGGATAGTGCTGCCGCCTCACAGCAAGAAGGTCCCGGGTTCGAATCTCGGCTCGGGGTGCCTTTCTGTGTGGAGTTTGNATGGTTTATAACGCGTGGCACATATTCATTCACTGTCGAAGGTACTCATTCGACGAGAGAACGACTCAGCGTAGCGAGGAAAGTGCAGAAAGGCGGAGGAGGCAGCCAGACGGTTTTGCCGGCGCCATATTGCCACACACTGCTTCCAATAATATTATGATGTTATCGGCAAAATAATTAATGAGTTAATAATTAATGATTAAGCGGTCTCGTTGTCCGAGACCGCTTAATTCTGTACAGGGTCGCGGTGAGCCGGAGCCTATCTCGGCAGACGCAGGGCGCAAGGCAGGGCTTTACCCAGGATGAAACGCATCGGGGGCAATTTAGTCCGCAAGCCAATTAACCTATGCAGCAGCATGTCTTTGGACTGTGGGGGGAAACCGGAGTGTCCGGCGAAAACCCCACGCGGACACGGGGAGCACATGCAAACTCCACACAGAAAGGCACCTGAGCTGGGATTCGAACCCGGGGCCTTCTTGCTGTGCCACCCTGCCGCCCAGGGTAGCACAGTGATAACGCTATCAATACGCACTGAGCAGCGTGGTGAAGTATGGTCAAACAACCCCCATAACTGCCACAGCATAGTGAGGTATCCATCCAGCAGTGGATTTTGACAAAGGACTGTACATTATTATTGACAAATAAGAATTCGTATCGCAAGCAGATTGTTAAGCTGTTTAGGATAATCTCAAACTGGCATCATCCAAAATGTTGATTTTCACAAATTTTTTGCGACAAATTCCAGGCCAAAGCCTGTTTTTGCCAGAATTTAAAAGCAAAACAAATGTTATTTACGTAAGAACGTCCCGATATATATTTTTTTATGTATAAAAACCTATTTTGCACGGTAGATGTAGTTCCTAATTTTACTCGGATTTGACTTTTCAAGTAGAGCCAAGGACATGAATGTGAACAGTTCTGCTGTGAAATTAGTTTTTTTTAACGGATTTCAATGGCACATCGCACCTGGTACCATACCCTCTCCGTCTGTCCGATGTGTCCGTCTGTATGTGGGGAGCGGTAGCCCGGTGGTTAGCGCACTGGGCTACGAATCTGGCCACCCGAGTTCGAATCCCGCTCACGGCCAACACCATTGACGATTTTCTGAACAGGTCCTGGGCCTTCCTCGGTCGACTCAGCCTCAAATTAGTACTTAATGCGCTGTACTTATTTGAGGGAGACATTACCATTAGGGAGACAAAGGCGGCCGGGAGTAATGCTGGCCACCCACCCTCTCGTGTGCCGTGTCGACCTTCATAGTTGGTCGCTAACAGCACTTGCCCCTACAGTCTGTGAAGGCTATACGGGGGGTCTTTGTCTTTGTCCGCCAGCCTGAGGACACTTGTTATGACTAAAACCAAAAGCCCCCGAAACCAATCATCGCAAGATTCACCGCTCAGCTCGCCAGCACCGATGTAATACCCGTATGTATTTTTGGCAAGACTGGCAAAGCAATACTTTGACAGAACGTTCCTATTAAGAATAACATTAAGGGAGGCGACCAGGTGGCTCATAGGGCAGATACCTGGGTTCGGATTCAGGTTCGACGCCTGTGGCTAAGCCAGGTTCTCAAGTGTCCGAAGGTCAATCACGGAACGAAAACCCACCGCGTTGAATGTGGCTCCGCAGTTCGTGTGGCCGCAATCCAGCTCCGACATTTACAAATACGGACAGTAAACAACGCCGGGGTCTGAGAGAAACGGTGTTTCGATCCTCTGCATGTCCTGTGCATATGGTAGAGTTGAGAAATGAAGTTGAATTGAATTGAAGAGACAGTCAAGTCTGATGATGCTTCCAACGTGGGAGGCGAAAGTTCGCCAGGGAGATCGCTCGACACGGCTATCCCGAGAGAACAGCTCCGAAGAGCAACCACGACGAGACAGACACGGTAAATAAAGAAATACAAATAATACAAATGGAGCTTTCAGTCTTACTGCTGTGAGTTCATAATCGCAGGCATTGTTAGTCTTAATCTTTACTTAAGTAGGATCAACTTTTGGGATTAAAATAAAAAACCTCGCAGTGATTTTTCAATTTCACGATAAAATAATAATAGACTGAGCAGTGTGTTGTTTTCGTGTGCTTGTTATTGCAAGGGCATCTCACGGCACTCTGCAGGCAACATTGGTAATCACCTATGGGAATTGGGCGCCACGGGGTTCTATGCTGTGGTAACATCTGCGCCTCCTCCACAGGAAGAAGGCCCTGCCCAAGGCGGTTCGACTCCCGCCTCGGGCGCCTTTCTCAGTGTAGTTAGTGTGTGCTCCCCCCTTGTTCTGCGTGGGTTTCCTCCGGGTTCTCCGGTTTACTCCTTCAGCTAAAGAAGACACTCATTAATTGGCCGAGAACATCATTAGAATCAATCATGGGTATAGCCCTGCCTCGCGCCCTGTGTGTTAAGTTGTTGACATGCCGTTCTCTCCACAGCCTTGTGCAGTGCTTTGCGACCCTTGGGTGAAAGGCGCTCTATAAATGCTATGATGATTATTATTATAGGCTCCGGCTCACCGCGATCCTGTTCAGGATTAAGCGGTTTCTGACAATTGATGGATGGATGAATGTTTGTTGTGAGAGGGAAGGTGATGTTGATATCGAGCTGCGTTGCGGGGCTCAGCTTCAAACGCTCCGTCGCGACCACGTGCTGCGATCGGACGCCTCACAGACACGCGATGTTATAACCACAATTTCCAAGGCATCGATCTAAACGCCCCCAAATGATTGCGTTTCCCGACATTAAGCCGAACTGCGCACGGACACAATGCCCTTAGTAGCAGGCCAATGAAAACAGTTGTCTCTGTTGTTTGACGGCAGGGTGGCGAAGTGGTAACATCCTCGCCTCGCAGAAAGTCCTGGCCACGGGTGGCTTTCTCTGCGGAATTTGTGTGTTCTCTCCACATGGTCTGCGTGGGTTTTCTCCGGGTTCTCCGGTTTAATCTCACAACGAATAATAATAATATCATTTTCTAGAGCGCCTTTCACCCGAGGGTCACAAAGCGTTGCACAAGGGCATCGGAGAGAACAGCACGTCAACAACGACAGGAAAAAAAAACAGCTAATGAAACCAGTGTGACCGCGACCCTGTATTGGATTAAGCGGTTTCTGAAAATGAATGAATGAATGAAAATGGATGGATGGAAACCAGTGTGTGGCATATGTTGGCGCCGGGTAACCGCGTGGCTGCCATCCCCCCCCTCCCCTGTCTCTGTGCGGTTTCCTCGCGCCTCTGAGTCGTTCTCTGTTTGTGTGTCGTGGCTACTGTACGTGCGGTGGCGATTACTGTGCTCCGTCTGATTCGCGCAGGGATCCAGGCGACTTCTCACTGGCTCTGGCGGCCACATCCATCAGCGGCGTCGCGAACGGAATTTAAACGCGTTTAAAAGTAATCTGAATTCATCAAAATGCCATCGTTTTTTTTTTTAACCCTCCCTTACTTGTGTGCATCATTGCAAATTAAAAATGTGGAGCTGATAAAATTAATCGTAGATGTCTCCCACACCCGCCAGCCCTCCACCACCTTCATATCTCACAAATGTACACGCTCTGCAACAACGCCACAAATCCAGTCTCGATCATCACCGTTATAAGGACCTGATTAATCCGGTTACAGGGTCGCGGGGGCGCCGGAGCCTATCTTGGCAGATCAGGGCACACGGCAGGATTCAATCCAGGATGGGATGCCAATCCAGCCCAGGGAACCGGGGATAATTTAGTCAGCAGGCCAATTTACCTAGCCAGCAGCAGCAGCATGTTTTTGTGCTGTGGGGGGAAACCGGAGTGCCTGGCGAAAACCCACGCGGACACGGGTAGAGAACACGCACACTCCAAACGGAAAGGCGGTACCCGATCCTTGAATTGAACCCGGGGGCTTCTTGCTGTGAGGCGGCAGCGCTTACTCAGTTCGCCACCGTGACGCCCACGATGGTCTTAAAGCTCCTTTAATTGTCCGCGCGCGTGCGGCCCGTGATTTATTGACGCACGCATCGCACGAAAAACGCCGGCGTGCATTATTAAAGGCTGCGTTTAGAGCGCCTTCATCTCATCCGAATCAATTTTTCATCTTTTCTTTAAGTAATAATATTAATTTTACATTTATAACGCGCACATATTCATTCAGTGTCGAAGGTAATTCATTCGACGAGAGAACGACTCAGAGGCGCAAAGGAAAGAGCAGAGAGGCGGAGGAGGCAGCCAGGCGGTTTGCCAGCACCAACATATTGCCACAGACCGCTTGCTATATATTATGATGTTATCGGTCAAATAATTAATGTGGTTTTTATTTCAAGTTGCGGGAGGAAACCGGAGAACCCGGAGGAAACCCACGCAGAACAGGGGGAGAACACACAAACTCCACGCAGAAAGGCGCCAAAGTCAGGAATCGAACCGCCTCGGGAAGAGACCATTGTTTCATGTGCAATATATGAATCTTGTATATATTTGAAATTATTTCCAAGCAATTCGCACGTTTGTCGTGTTGCAGGAGTCCCGTAAAGAGCTGGCAATCTCACTGGGTTTTTTTTCTGCTGTAATAATAAAACATCTATCTATCTAGCTACATTATGCGAGGCGCGGATATTACCGCTGCAAAGCCACCCCTCCCGCTCCAAGGAGTTTAAAGACTCGGGCCAAACGGGCGTCTTCCTTGGGAAAAGGTGCGAAAGATGATTTCGCGGGGGGTCTTAGGAGAGACGGGAAACGCATGCGGATGGAGGCAGAGAGCAGATGGGCAGAGACGGAGACGCGTGGGGAGCGGGTTTGATTAATAGCCGGGCACGATTCTGGGCCCCACGCCCCAGCACGGCTTGATGAACGTGATCATTCACTGTCACAATTCGAAATAAACGGATCAATTATTTGATAGTTGCCTTCCAAAGCTGTTCTTTCGGGATAGCCGTGTCGCTGAGCGCTCCGTGCCCCCCCCCCACCACGTTTCTCCTCCGCGACGTTTCGCCTCGCACGTTGGATGCATCTTCAGGCGTTCCGGGTGGCGTTCGGCATGCTGTGCCGAATGTACTGTCCTCTGTGTGGTCCTCATGTCAATCAATGTGTGTGAGTGGTGCCTCAGTGGTTAGTAAGTGTTTACATTGCATGCTTGTTCTCGTCTGTGTTGGTCTGGTTGTGCGTGTGTGTGTGCGCGCGTGGGGAGCGGTGGCTCAGTGGTTAGCGCGCTGGGCTACAAACCTGGCCACCCGAGTTCGAATCCAGCTCACGGCCAACACCGGTGACGATTTTATGAACCGGTCCTGGGCCTCCCCTAGGTCGACTCAGCCTCAAATGAGTACCTAGTGCTGTGTGTAAACATTGTTACTAGGGAGACAAAGGCGGCCGGGCGCTGTGCCCATAGACAAAGACTATTATTGGCATCGACTTTGGGAAAAGCCGTGGTTCAAAGAGAGAGAGAGCGCAGCCTCAAACACTCTCCCCCAGGCTCTGCTGTAGAAATGATTATTGCCCGGCAGTAAACACTATATTTCCACGTCTTTAATTGACGGAGCTATACGCTAATTGACGGAGCTATAAGCTAATTGACGGAGCCATAAGCTAAAATTGGTGATTTGACTGTGCCCATAAACCCACTACCCCAGAGCACGACGTTTAATCACGGACGTCTCGAGCACAGTTTTAAATCCAGAGATTCCCCACTTCTCTCCCTCGGCGAACCACCCGGCTAACCTCTGTTTCACTTATAACTTAAAATAGCATCTGCCCCGCTGACTCATTTCCTAAAATTTCTCACCTCCTTTCCATTTCTACAGACTGGAACAAAAGCAAAAAAAAATCAATCGGAGGTAATTTGTATTTAAGTGTAATCATTACAATGTTGCTGAGCAGACGACAAAAAACAAGTATGAGTCGACGCACGAACAAGTTACAATTACACGGTGATAATCATAGTGGTTTACGAGGTGTAGGAACGGCGCAGCGCCTAGCGTGCTGCGCTATGAACCCGACGACCTGAGTTCAATTCCCGGCCACGCGGCTATCATCAGGGGTTTAGCGTGACAACAGAGCAGTGGTAACATCCGCGCGTCAGTGAAAGAAGGTCCTGCCTGAGGCAGTTTGAGTCGCGCCTCGGGCGCCTTTCAGTGCCGAGTTTACCTGTTGTTCTCACTCCTGTTATGCGTCGGTTTCCTCCCGGGTTCTCCGAGTTTCCTCTAACAACTTAACAAAAAAAACCACTCATTAATTATATAGCCGGAAACATCAATATATAGAGGAACGAAGTGTCTGGCAGGTTGGCGCCGACTGACCGCCTGGCTGCCCTCCCCGTGCCACCTCTCCTTCCTGCAGCACCTTGGGAACTCCTGTTGAAATGCGCTATTATAAAGATATAATAATAATCGAATTTGTAACGCTCCCATATTCTCCGGGTGCGTTGCATCCATCCATCCATTGTCAGACAGCGCATAATCCTGTACAGGGTTCCAGTGAGCCGGAGCCTATCCCGGCAGACACATGGCGCAAGGCAGGGCTATACCCATGATAGGACGCAAGTCCACCACAGGGCACCGGGGACGATTTAGTCCGCAGGCCGTTTAACCTAGGCGGCAGCATGTCAAGGTAGAAGCGTTCACGTCGCGATACCTGTCAGGTAATACTTGGTATTGCCTGCAAATTCTACCAAACACTTCGAGGCCGAGCTGAAAGACAACGATGTCCAGAGGCTGAACATCGTGCTTCGAAGAATCGCAAAGAAGAAGAAGAAGCATGTTTTGGACTGTGTGAGGACACCGGAGTACCCGGCTAAAACCCACGCGGACTATTATTATTATTATTAAGTGTGGTTAAACAACACTTGCCCCTACAGGCACATAGGAGTGGATCCTTCATCCCGCAGTGATTTAAGCAAGGCGGGCTGGGAGCGATTAATTATTGACTGTTACATCGCGCTCCAGCTAATAGAATGCATGGCTACAGATTTCCCGAGCATGGCTCCGACTGACGTGGAGCTGTCTCCGTGCACCCCTGTGTTGTCTTGACACTGGTGACAAGTCGGCGTCGCTGATCAACGGATCTGGAGAGCTCCGGCGTAATTGCGCTGGGCGCAGGAACCCCATCCATAAAAGATGTGCTGTTTAAGATGCCGTTTTTGAAATGTTATTTTTTGAGCCGGTGACACGCGTCTTGCAAATGGATAAGCGCTGCCGTTAGTCGCTCAAGTCTGTCGCCCAGTCTCTCCCACACAGCAGCAGCGTTATATAAATTAAGACGGAGTTAAATTAGACGCAAAAAAGACAAAGGTCCCCCGTATGGGCTTAACGGACTGGAGGGTCAGGTCTACGAGCAACCTTTTTGCCAGTGTACTGATAATGAAAAAAAATATACAAGATTTTACCTTTTCTGGCAATGAGACAAGTGTTAAGATCTTTAAAAAAAAAAACCCACCAAATGGACACCTTTTTTTGCAACCGGGTCCAGTTTGTTTTTTTTGCCACAAGCATGCGTGGCTGGACGAGGCTAGTAATCCCACAGAAACGGCCCCCACCAGCGTCACAGAGAGAAGCACCGATGCAGCTGCAAAGCATTCAACCGCACACTCGGCGCCTGAAAATGCCTCCAACGTGGGAGGCAAAACGAGAGAGGGAGAGCGCTCGGTGACACGGCTATCCCGAAAGAACAGCTTTGAAGAGCAACCGTCAGAGAGAGAGAGAGACACACTTTATGGGAATGGATTCTCAACAAAAGATGTTACCTCCGCGTTTAAACGGCAGCTAACAGAATTATGAATTAAACTCTGGCATGACGTGAACTTAACAAGCGTCTGAGTCCCCGAGAGATTCAACCTAATTCACTCGGAAAAGAGAAATAATAATGAAAAGGTCCCAAATATATATATATTTTTTTTATGAAAGCCAGCCGAACCTTTTCTTCCCTCTGCCTATCCTCCCTTCATCATCATAATCGTCGTCATCATCATCATCATTGCCATGGTCAATCCACTGCTGGATGGTGACGTTTTCAAGCCGCTGCCTCCACCACCGCCACCGTCCTGCTTAGCTTCGGAGATTTGACGAGAAATGTCATAATCAGAGACCCTCCACGTCGCAATGAGTATCGCTGCCGCCTCACAACAAGAAGGTCCCGGGTTTGAATCCGGGCTCGGGTGCCTTTCTGTGTTGAGTTTGCATGTTGTGGTGCGCCGGAGCCTATCCCGGCAGACACAGGGCGCAAGTCAGGGCTAAAGCCCTGATGGGACGCCAGTCCATCACAGGGCACCGGGGACAGTTTACTCCTCAGGCCAATTAACCTATGCCTTTGGACTGTGGGAGGTAAACCGGAGTGCCCGGCGAAAACCCACGCCGACACGGGGGAGAACATGCACATTTCGCACAGCAAGGTACCCGAGCCGGGATTCGAACACGGGGCCTTCTTGCTGTGAGGCGGCAGCGCTTCTAACCGCGCCACCGTGCCGCCGTGAAATCTGCTCTTGCGATGCCACAATCTAGCGTAAAAAGCTTCTCATTCGTAACTATATTCCGCTGGACGGCTCTGCACAGCGGTACCGTATTATCTCGCCTATACGAGCACACACTCTCTCTTTTTAATGACCGCGGAGCTTCTGGGAGCGTCTAACTTTCCACTGGCAGCCTATAGTCGGGAGAATTCGGTAAGCTGCTCACGCGCGAGTCTAAACAAGGCACGTCTGGCGCTGCTCTCATATCCTCCACGTGATGTTTCTCTACGGGGTGGTCCAGATGTCTTGTGACCCCCCGTTTCATAAGGGTGTTTTTTTTTCTCTCTTTCCCCGGTTTGTGATCTTCTTCGACGAACCCATTCGCTCCTCGCTGCAAGCCGTTCTTGATTAGTATGTGAACTCAAGATAAGCGCTTACAACACCGCCCATGGTTCCCACGACCGGTGAACCGAGTAATTGGCCTCAGGTGGCATGCGACGCCTCGAAGCCCATTACATCTGCGTTATCATCTTAACCATAGCAACATCACAACCACCACCATCATCACCATAGGGCCTCCCTGCGGTGTCCTCGCTACCAGGCGCGTCGCAGCCGCGGGTGTTGCGGGTGTTGCGACACCCGCACTTTCGCAGAAACACGATTCCATCCCCCATGACCAGGCGTGGCATTTGAGCGGCGTGTTATAAATCGTATCATTGCACTGATGTAGGTTTGTCACGGCTCGATGCGTCAGAACTGCTTTCCAAAGCCGTTCCTTCGGGATAGCCGTGTCACTCAGCGCTCGGGCGTACTGAGGATGCCTCCAACGTGGGAGGCGAAACGTCGCGAAGGAGAGATAGCAAGCGCTCGACACGGCTATCCCGAAAGAACAGCTTTTGGAAAACAATCCTCAAATTATTACCGGTCTTTTTTTTTTCATTATCATTTACTGGTCTTTACAGCGGCCTGCGGCTGTCTAGGCCAGATCTATGCTGACCGCTAGATAACGATGTACACTGTTTTTGTTTGGTTTATTTTGTTATTTTACTATTTGTATTTATTTGTTTGTCAATTCGCGGGCATTTGTTGCTTGCAAGCTCAATCGGGTATTTTTTTTTTCTGCTGTAATAATAGACACCTGTCTAACTAGTTGGATGGATGTGCCGTCACGACGGCTGTCAAGCAATCTTCTTCTTTGCGATTCTTCGAAGCACGATGGTCAGCTTCTGGACATCGTTGTCTTTCAGCTCTGAGAGGCCAGGAAATAATCGGTGACCTGACGCATGCCTAGCCCTCGAAACAAACACACCAGATCGGCACACCCTGCAGACAACGCGACGTGGCTCTGCTTTCGGACGCGTTCCGAGATCCAAGTCTTTCCCCCTCTCCTGTCTTCAAGTGTCTAATCAATGCGTGCGCCTCTCGGTCATTCTCTGTGACTGTGCCGCGTTTGCTGCAGTACATTCGCCTCCCTCCGCATCTATCTGTGTCTGTCTCTCTGTCTTCCCGTCTCTGTGTCCCTGTGTCTCTCCCTGTTGCTCACCCTTCCTCCCTGTCTCCCTCCGTGTTTGTCTTCAAGGAAGTGATGGCCATCTTAGGGGACGCTGGCAGAATGTTGCCGCTCTTAAGATTGCCAGTTTCACAACCTTTTAGTATATTCAAAGTAGCCTTAATCATTTATTTTCTGTTGCTTTGGTTTTTATTGTTTTGTCTTTAGTTGTTGACATGCCGTCCTCTTCGCGGCCCTTGTGCAGCGCTTTGTGACCCTCGGGTGAAAGGCGCTATATAAATTGAATTATTATTATTATTATCCGTCAAAGCGTGGAACAGGCTCTGATTAAAAACCCGTCTCCAGTCTCACGCTGCCTCGCCACTCGTCACGATCAAATTCACTTCGTCTCGAACAGAAGCCAGTCCAGCCTGTCCTAGTATAAATTAATTTAAAAAGGCACAAAAAACACAGGCTCCCTCGGGAGGTATTCCAGGCGCGGCCCACTGGGCGGAGACTTAGAGGCCGACCTAGGACACGTTGGAGGGATTATATCCTTCGGCTTGCCTGGGAACGGCAGGGAATCCCCCAGGAAGAGCTGGAATCTGTTGCTGAGGAAAGGGATGTCTGGTCCACTCTCCTTGGACTGCTGTCACCGTGACCCTCACCAGGACAAGCGGTTTAGAAAATGGATGGATGGACAAAAAACACCGGTGAATGGGAGATTGTAAAGGTACAGGCCTGCAATTGCCAACTCACGCCTCTGCTGGTGGAACGGCCTCCACTAGAGGAGGCTCTAGCCGTCCATTTCAACTGGTCGGTCGCGACCCATCAGTGGGGTCGCGAACGCCACCTCGTGGTCCGTGGAGACCAGGCCCAAGTGGGCCAAGTGGTGGAAACGGTTGAGAACCCCTGCTCGAGATTACAAGTTAAGTGTACTGCCCATTACACCATAACAATATCCTGGTTCTTTCGGTAAACATAAAGACTTAAAAACACACACTCAGTCAGTCAGTTTGTATTTAAGCTAGAAAGAACCGTTGAGACATGTAGCTCTTTTTAACAGTTGTCCATCGACGTCAATAAGGTTACAACATCTCAGGGCACTAGGGGGCAATTTAGTCAGTAGGACAAATAAGCAAGGGAGTATATATTTGGACTGTGGGATAAAACCGGAGTACCCGGTGAAAACCCGCGCGGACACGGAGAGAACATGCAAACTCCACACAGCAGAGCAGCCGAGACGGAAATCGAACCCGGGACTTTCTTGCTGTGAGGCGGCAGCGCAACTCACCGCGCCACCGTGCCGCCCACGCAAAACAAAGACTAATCTGTGAAGCAAGTTTAAGGCTGTTAGGTTGTACTATTGAGGTTCCCAAAGAGAATTCTTATCGACTTGAAGAAATCTTGGCACGGTGACCAGGCCTGTGGTCTGGCGCTTTATAGACGAGGGACTGGCTGGTCTATCACGCAAGCTTAGGGCTAGCTCCGCGTCCAACGAGCTACACAGTGCCAGGTCAGCAAGTAGGCTACGAACCAACCTCTATGGATTTATTTTAAAAGTGCTATTGCCTCGTACGACCCCACGTGAAGCCAAGCGAACATTCATGGAATTAGACAAACATCGCAATGCAGGTCTGTCGTAAAAATAAACGTTGAGATAGATAGATAGATGTTTATTATTACGGCAGAAAAATACCCAGCGAACTTGCAAGCTCTTTACGGGATTCCTGCGACACAGCAAACACGCGAATCGATGAGAATAATTTAAAATAAATACAAGATTCATATATAAACACATTTTAAATCAATCACCAAAAAAACATTGACACGTAGCATTGCACACATTTGTTAAGTAACCAGGTGAGATTAAAGTTGAGACTCAGTGAAGTTGGATCGATGGTTGCTCTTCAGAACTATTGTTTCGGGATAGCCGTGTCGATTGTTCTGATGATGCTTGTTCTGACGCTGCTTCCAACGTTGGAGGCGAAACGTCGCGAGGGACGGCGCTCAGGTGACACGGCTATGCCGACATAACAGCTTTGATGAGCAACCATCATGAATCGAGCCGCGAAAACGGACATCAGTACATTAGCGAGGGCTGTCTCGCCTTTGACGCGCATGCAATTTGAGAGTGTGTGTCCTTGTGTGCGTTTGTGAGTGTGTGTACACAAAAAACCCCACACAAATTGTTGCTGATTTTCCGTTCTCTGTCGTTGGTGACATGTCGTTCTCTCCGCAGCCTTGTGCAGCGCTTTGTGACCCTCGGGTGAAAGGCGCTATATAAATTCGATTATTATTATTATTACATACAGTATTTGATTGTGTGCGCTCGTGCAAGTGTATGGGGGGAGCGGTGGCGCAGTGGTTAGCGCCCAGCACTACGAATCAGGCGACCCGCGTTCGATTCCCACTCACGGCTATCACCGGTGTACGAATTATCTGAACCAGTCCTCTCCAAGGGCAACCGCGCGTAAATCATCGCCAGCGGGAAAACAAAGGCGGCCGGGCGGCGGTACTGTCCACCTGCCTCTCCCGTGGCGGACTCCATCACCGCCGGCTGATCCGCACTTGACCCTACAGTGCGTCGAGGCTATACGGGGGACCTTCGCCTGTGTCACTGCACTTGGCGCGCGTGTACGTGCAAGGGCGTTTCTCCACGTGCGTGCGTGAGAGTGTGCGTGAGGATGGAAGGAGGAGAGGAGGTTGTGGGAGAAACCCCGTGGTTGCCATAGCTACAGGAGCTGGCAGCGAATGTGTGGGGGGGTGGATGGAAGGGAGAGATTTACAGAAAAAGCCACATTGAGAGAGAGAGAGAGAGACACGAGCAGAGAGAGGAGAGAGACACAGCGAGCGAGCCGTTCAGCGAGAGAGGAAGGGAGAGATTGGGGGAGGGTGCTGAGAGAAGCACCAGGGGAGAGAGGAGGGCAGAGCGGACATTGGGAGCCAGAGGGTAAACGCGGGCGGGGGGAAGGAATCGGGAGGAGACGCTGGGAGAGTGATCGGCCGGTGCTTGCTGTGAAACCCACCTTGGCGGCAGCAGCTCTCTTGCCAAACGGAGCAATGCGTTGCACGTAGCGGCGCTCCGATTCGTTAGCGCGCCCCCCCGTCTCTACCAACGCTCGCGAGCGAGTGAAAGGCGGCGTGGGGGGAAGCCAGGCGAAGCGCAGGACGACCACGACGCCAGGAGGGATAGACGTGAGAGATATGTGTTTCAGACATCCGTTCATTGTCACGGGAGAAAACGGCCGGCGCGGTTGCAGTTCTCCGGATACGAGATTCGCGCGACGCAGCGAACGCTCCGACTGAGCGCGACGCTGAACGAGCGAGGAGCAGAGGACCGAGTGCGCCAAGAGTACGCAAAGAGTACGCGAAGAGTATCGAAATATCGTCGTGCGGCCAATTGCGTTCGTGCCGGTCACCCCGCGACAACTCGTCCATTGGGAACCGAGGATTTGCCGGCGCTCGTGAGCAGCAGGAGAAGAGGCTCCGGGCGGAGTTTCGGGGACCTAACTCAAGGCGTCTCTTCACGGCAGGTAACGCTCGGACGCAAAGATAAAGATGACCCGTGTAGCCGCGACGGACGGTAGGGTCGAGTGGCGTTAGCCGAGCGGCGCCTGTGAAGGCGGACAGGGAGCGCGAGGGTGCGGGTGGCCAGCACCACGCCCGGCGGTGTTTTACACACCGCACCAGGTACTCATCTGAGGCTGAGTCGACCAAGGCGAGGCTCAGGACCGGTTCAGTAAATCGTCACTGGTGTTGGCCGTGAGCGGGAGTCGAACTCGGGTTGGCGGGTGCGTAGCGCAGCGTGCTGTTGGCAAGCACCTATTTAGGTGCACGACGGGGTGTGTGGTCAGTCAGGAGCACGCCCGGCCGCCTTTGTCTCCCTAGTAGAGATGTGTTCACGTCCCAGCAGGTACTCATTTAAGGCTGAGCCGACCTAGTGGCGGGCCTCGTAACCCGTTCAGATATTTGCCTCTGTTATTAGTTGGATCGGTGGGTTGGTACCGCAACACCCTAACCGCTGCGCCACCGCTCACACACACACACACACAAGCACCAGGGACACACGTATTCACATACACATCCTGACGACCACACAACAGCAACAACCGCCGTTCGTCACCATGTGGCGGTGACGTCCCCACGGCGCCTGTGCCAGGCCACGTGCGCTTTGAGGTCTCTCACACACGCTAACGTGAACCCAGGCCCTGAACAGATTTGCACTCACGCAGTAACGGACGTGCAGTGGAAAACTTACACACATGGGACTCACAAGACAAAGATAAGACAAAGATCCCCCGTATAGCCTTGACAGACTGTAGGGTGAAGTGCGGTTAGCGAGCACCTATGAAGGTCGGCACATGAAGTGGTGGGTGACCAGCACCACACCCGGTCGCCTTTGTCTCACCGAGTTGCAATGTTTACACACCGCACTAGGTACTCATTTGAGGCTGAGTCGACCTAGGGGAGAGGTCCCAGAACCGGTTCAGAAAATCGTCACTGCTGTTGGCCGTGAGCGGGATTCGAACTCGAGTGGGCCAGGTTTGCAGCCGAGCGCGATGACCAATGAGCTACCGCTCCCCACGCGCGCACACACACGCACAACCAGACCAACACACACGTGAACAAGCATGCAATGTAAAAACTCACTCACACATTGATGAACTAAAGACAAAGGTCCCCCGTATGGCCTTGAGAGACTGTAAGGTCAAGAGCACTTGTACGATGTGCTTTTGCAGAAGCGCAAATACAAAGATCCCCCGTGTAGCGTTAACAGACTGTAGGGTCATGTGCCGTTAGCGAGCACCTATGAAGGTCAACACGGCACACGAGGGGGGTGGGTGACCAGCACCACCCCCGGCCGCCTTTGTCTCCCTAGTGGCAATGTTGACATACAGACACATACATGCGCGATTGTACAAACGCACACTTGTGTGAACAACTAAACTCACGTTTACGCACGAACACGTGAACACACACACCAACTCACGCACACGCACACACACATGTACTCGTACGTTACTGGTCATGAACGCAGCTCACTAACTCACACGCACACAAATACTCACTGATACAAAGATCCCCAGGATAGCCTTAAGCGACTGTTGGGTCAATTGCTGTTAGTCAGTAGCACATATGAAGGCCGGCATGGCTTACGAAGGGGTGGGTGGCCAGCACCACGCCCGGCCGCTTTTGTCTCCCTAATGGGGATGGTTACACACCGCACCCCGTTGAGGCTGAGTCGACCTAGTGGAGGCCCAGGACCGGTTCAAATAATCGTCACTGGCGTTGATGGTGGCCGTGAGCGGGATTCGAACTCAGGTCGCTAGGTCTATAGCGCAGCGTTCATAATCGCTACGCTACCGTTCCCCACACTCACTCACACTTACATTCCACATATACCCAGACATATATAGTGACCTGAGTTCGAATCCCGCTCACGGCCAGACATATACAGAAATTACGCACCTACATTTCGAATCATATACGAAGACAGATTTAGCCTTTAACAGACTGTTGGGGCGAGTCCTGTTAGCGAGCACTTATTCAGACCGGCACAGCACGCAGGGACTGGGTAGCCAGCACCATTCCCGGTCGCATTTGTCTCCCAAATAATGACGTTTAAAAGCCACACACCAGGTACTCATTTAAGTCTGAGTCGATCTAGGCGAGGCCCGACAGAGGCTCAGACATTTGTCACCGACCTTGGCCGTGATCGGAATAGGCCGGTTTTCCAAAGCGCAGTGCGCTAACCACCCGCGCCACCGCTCCCCGCGCATACACACAACATAGAGAGAGCCACACGAACGCACCCGAGGCTCGGCACGCCGCGCGAGCCTGCGTTGAGGCTAAGGCGGGGAGAAACCGCTGCTGTGCGGTGTCTATCCGTGCGTTTTGCGCGTGCACGCCCGTTGCGACATCAGTCATTCACCACTCGCGGCCAGCTTCACTGCTCCGCCAAGACCACACGAGCAAAACAATCACGGCCACCACAGAGCCATTCATTCACTCCGCACAGACAAAGATCACCCGTATAGCCTGCCCAGACTGTAGGGTCAAGTGCTACGCAGTAGCACCAACGAAGGCCGGCACGGCACACGAAGCCGGTGAGTGGCAAGTACCCACGCCCCGGCCGCCTTTGTCTCTCCCCTAGTGGCGATGTTTACATTTACATACCGCAGCAAGTTTTAATTTGAGGCTGAGTCAATCTGAACTCTTAAGGGAGCCAGCCCAGGACCGGTTCAGAAAATCGTCACCGGCGTTGGTGGCCCTGAGCGGGATTCGAACTCGAGTTGCCAGGTTCGTAGCTCAGCGCGCTAACCGCTACACCACCGCTCCTCGCAATAACCACACACGCCCTCCATACACACACACACGCGTGGCAGATAATTGTCGATAGGCTATTGTAAGTCGTATTAGCTGATCTTATTGCGGAACTGTCGCTGCGTGTTGTGTATTTATGCCGTTCTCTTCGCGGCCCTTGTGCAGCGCTTTGTGACCCTCGGGTGAAAGGCGCTCTATAAAACGCTATTATTATTATTGTGCGTTACGCATGTACGCACATTTATGCTATGTGCATACTTACAATTAGGGTGCGCTGTGGGTTCGTACATTCGCAGTTACGCTTAATAATCTTAATGAGACGTAGAGTTAATTAATATCATGAGTGTTAGGTTTGAAGCAGCTGATGATGTACTGATGAAGGTTTTTCACGACGGTTGCTCTTCAGAGCCGTTCTTTCTGGGTAGCCTCCCACGGTTATCCCGAAAGAATAGCTCTGAGGGGCAGCTGATGATGACGACAATAAGGATCGTGATGACGGTGATAGTGACGATGATGGTGATAGTGACGATGATGACGTTGATGATGATGCCGATTATAAACGCGATCGGGAACACAACGGCGGCGAAGATAAAATCACGAGGATTACGACGATCATGATTAGGAAATTGCTCTCCACAGCTCGTCTTTCGGGATTGCCGTGTCGGCTATCACGACAGAGCAGCTGCGGAGAGCGACTCTCTTACCTCGAGCCGTGACAAACCTGCATC
>JAZEWU010000047.1:1282804-1294791 GCA_036362915.1 Geotria australis | reverse complement strand
CCCACTACGCCACCGTGCCGCCCCTACAAAACATGTTTTTAAAAATTGAAGTTGGCAATTTTTTTTGTGAGTGTGGGGGATGCAAGTAGCTGGCCTTGGCCTAGGGCGCAAAATAGTCTGGCGCCGGCCCTGATCACACGCACAACCGTGAACGGAACAAAAGGCCACCGGTGGTTTGTAAGCGAACTGGAGGGAGCCACGGAGTCGCGGGTGGTCGGTGGAGATATGTGTGGGCGAGTGGATTTCACTTATTTGGTTTAAAAAAAAAACCCATCGCTTTGATATCAACAACCCCTGGTCACGCTCGACTCCGGGGGAAATGTTTGCACCGCAGCTCAAGGAATACATTTAACCGCACGGCCTCTTTCTACGAATTCCGAAGACAATAAAATACCGATGGTAATAACTATTCTTTATTCATTGTCAGAAACCGCTTAATCCTGCACAGGGTCGCGGTGAGCTGGAGCCTCTCCCGGAAGACACAGGGCGCAAGGCAGGGCTATATCCAGGATTGGACGCCAGTCCATCACGGGGCACCGGGGGCAATTTAGTCCGCACGCCAATGAACCTATGCAGCTGCGTGTCTTTGGGCTGTGGGAGGAAACAGGAGTGCCCGGCGAAAACCCCACGCGGACACGGAGAGAACATGCAAACGTCTCACAGAAAAGCACCCGAGGCGGGATTCGAACCTGGGAATTTCTTACTATATTTATCTAGGAAAACCAATTACTATTTTTGATGGTTGCGCTTCGAAGCTGTTTTTATGGATAGCCGGATCGAGCGCTCTGCCTCACGATGTTGGAAGCATCAAACGCCTGATGATGCTTCCAACGTGGGAGGCAAAACGTCGCCAGGGAGAGAGGAAGAGCGCTTGACACGGCTATCCCGAGAGAACAGCTTTGAGTGGGACTCGAACTCTGCTCGCCGGGTTTGTAGCATAGCGTGCTAACTGCTGCACCACCGCTCTTCCACTTTCCAGGATGGTCCAGATGTCTTGTAACCCTAATTGTAATTGACCCTTAACACGTTTTGGTCATTTGTTACTGTTTTAAACAAATCTTATTCATTTCAGATCAATACAGTTTACTTACGTAATTTTTACATTGCTTACATTACGTTACACGCCCGTTGGGTACATTAACACATTACGTTTTATAGAATGAAATTGTTACATCTGGAACCGCCTCGTATATAAGTACCGTACGAACGCAAAGACAAAGATCCCCCGTGTAGCCTTAACAGACTGTAGGGTCAAGTGCCGTTAGCGAGCACCTATGAAGGTCGACACGGCACACGAGGGGGGTGGGCGACCAGCACACGCCCGGCTGCCATTGTCTTCCTAGTGGCGATGTTTACACACCGCACTCCATACTTATTCGAGGCTGAGTCGACGTAGGGGGAAGCCCAGGACCGGTGCAGAAAGCCGTCACTGGCGTTTGCCGTGAGCGGGATTCGAACTCGGATAGCCAGATTTGTAGCTCACCAATTCACACACACGCACGCACACGGACACACGCACGCGGCGCGCGAGCGATTTTCCGTGGAAACACGCGCGGCATACTGATGAGATGAGTGGTAATTGCTGGTCATTGCGTCGCCCTGCGTCTTTCTCGGCAAATCATTATCTGTGCAGCGAAGCGCCACGCCTGTGTGTACATATGTGTGCGCGCGTGTGCATCGCTTGACTGTGGGGGGGCCGGTGGCTCAGTGGTAAGCGCCGCTGGGCTGCAAACCTGGCTATGACCCGAGTTCGAATTCCGCTCGAGGCCAATAAACCAGTGACGATTTTCTGAACCGGTCCCGGGCCTCCCCTAGGTCGACTCAGCATCAAACGAGTACCTAGTCTAGTGTATACACATTGCCACTAGGGAGACAAAGATGGCCGGGCGTGGTGCCGGTCACCCACCTCCTCGTGTGCCGTGTCGACCTTTTAGTGTATTCGAAGCAGCCTTAATCATTTATTTTTTGTTGCTTTGGTTTTTATCAGTTGTTTTTCTTCTGTCGTTGCTGACGTGCCGTTCTCTCCGCGGCCCTTGTGCAGCGCTTTGTGATCCTCTGGTGAAAGGCGCTCTATAAAATGCTATTATTATTATTATCACTTTACGGCCGTGGCCCATCTTAGAAGCGTGAACCGCATCGTGATAAATAATAACAAAAAAACCAACGCCACCTGTCACGACGCACCGTCACACTCGCTCACTCGTGGGACGAGGGTCTTCGCTGGGAGTCTGTTTGGGTGTCTCTGTGAGTCTGTGGTTTCGTGGTCAGCCTGGGTCTGTCCCACCGTGACCTCCGGTCGGCGAGCGTTCGACACTCCGCGTGGCTTCAATGTGCACCCGCCCTGGCACGGGCGCCGTGGAGACGTGGCCGCCAACTTAGTGGCGAACGGTGGTTCGTGTTGCTGTTAATGTTAATTCATAGAGAGCCACAGACTCGCATAGAGACCCACACAGACACACCTATATAACCACAGACTCGCATAGAGACCCATAGACTCACATAGACAACGATCCCACGTATGACCTTCACAGACTGTAGGGTCAAGTGCTGTTAGCGATCACCTGTGAAGGTCGGCACGGCGCACGACGGGGTGGGTAGCCAGTAACCACGCCCAGCCGCCCTTGTCTCCTAGTGGTAATGTTTACACACCGCACCAGCTACTAATTTGAAGCTGAGTCGACCTAGGGGAGGCCCAGGACCGGTTCAGAAAATCCTCACTGGTGACGGCCGTGAGCGGGAATAGAACTCGGGTTGCGCGGTATCGGAGCACGGCGCGCTAACCGCTGCACCACCGCTCCCCACATACAGTCCACGTGTGTTGAGAAGGCCACGAGGTGTTGTGGGGTAATGTACCGCGGGGTCGCAATGGACAATTAACTCCTACACACAAATGCCAGTGAGGGATTCTAAAACACATTAAAAATGTATCGTCTAATGCAAACAAACATTAAAGGTTAAACACTGAAATCCAGAGAAGAGGTACGTTCATACATATAAATGCTTTAATTCATACATTAATATTTGTATTGCCTCGAGTCGCGGCTCGGGTACCTTTCTGTGTGCAGTTTGCATGTCCTCCCCGTGGCCGCGTGGGTTTTCACCGGGCACGCCGGTTTCCTCCCACAGTCCAAAGACATGCTGCTGCATAGGTTAATTGGCCTGCGGACTAAATTGCCCCCGGTGCCCTGTGATGGACTGGCGTCCTATCCTTGGTATAGCCCTGCCTTGCGCCCTCTGTCCGCCGGGATAGGGTCCGGCTCACCACGACCCTGTACCCTGTACAGGATTAAGCGTTTTCTGACGATGGACGGATGGAATTTTTATTTTATTTTGGGTGCAGCGGTGGCGCAGTCGTTAGCGCATCGAGCGATGACCCTCAAGGATCCTAGTTCGAGGCTGAGTCTCGGGGGCCACTTCTCCTTCAGCTGCCCGCACTGTCCAGCAGTGGTGAAGTATGGTCAACCGAGCATCGTGATGAAAAGGCACGTCGCTTTCTCAAACCAGCCGTGGATCCACTGCCGTTCTTGGCGTTTGCATCGTTATGCAACATCGTCCTCATGAATCTGTCAAAGTGTGTGTTTTTTTCAACGTGAGTTTTAAGCAACGTCTAGACGGTTACTTAAGCGCTATGAGCCGCACACGCGACGACAACAACAATAAAATGCTGAGAGGCAACAATGAGTTTTTGCCAGCAGGCAGCGTTCTCAAGGTTAATGCAAATCTTCCGCCAATTTCTGTGCATCTGTCAGGCAAATTTACTCCGCGAATGTAATGTTTGTGGAACGGTTCGTCTCGCGAAGCTATTTTTAACAGGCGTTCGTCAACGTTGTGTTGACGTCGACTTAATGTCAAACCCTCGGGGGTGTATTGATGGTCTGCAAAGGCTTCTCGGTAGAATAGATTGCTTCCCATCCATCCATCCATTGTCAGAAACCGCTTAATCCTATACAGGGTTGCGGTAAGCCGGAGTCTATCCCGGCAAACACAGGGCGCAAGGCTGAGGTATATCTAAGATGGGACGCCAGTCCATCGTAGGGCACCTGGAGCAATTTACTCAGTAGGCCAATTAACCTGGCAGCATGTCTCTGGACGGTGGGAGGAAAGCGGAGTGCCCGGTGAAAACCCACGCGGACACGGGGAGAACATGCAAACTCCACACAGAAAGGCTACCGAGCCGAGATTCGAACCCGGGGACTTCTTGCTGTGAGGCGGCAGTGCTACTCACCGCGCCACTGTGCCGTCCCCACACAGAGTCCCACATAGAGTCCCGGTCAATGACTTAATTGACGAATTCTGCCAGCTCTAACACGGAAAGATGTTTCGATGCACGGGGTCATCGCAGAAGACGCTCCAGTTTGAATCGCCTACATTTCTTGAAGTGTTTAACTTGAGTGTATGTTCTCTCCCCCTGTTCTGCGTGGGTTTCCTCCGGGTTCTCCGATTTCCTCCCGTGGCTAAGAAACGCCTCATTAATAGACCGATAGCATCATAATACACAGGAGGCAGTGTTTGGCGGGTTGACGCCGGCTTACCGAGTGTCTGCCTTCCCTCCACGTCTTTGCGGTTTCCTCGCGCCTCTGAGTCGTTGTCTTTTCTAACTAATAACGCACTGACGTCAGCACGCAAATTGCGCCCATAACGATTGTTTATTTAACGAAATTCTCAATTGTTCTGCCGTGGGGTTTTACGGCGAGATTCATGAGGGTTTGCTCTTGAGAGCTTTTACAATAATTAAGTCGGTGTCACAGGACACGTAAAACTTTGGAGTTAATTACCGGCGTCTAGCAGGAATAATCCACGTGCGGTTAAACAAGGCAGAAATCACAGCTGCGCTGGAGGACATAACCGAAAGAGAAAAAAAACCCACACTCGCTGCTGCAGTTACTGAAAATGTCAGCCGGCATCTGCACATGGTATCGGATGCAGAGAGGGGATGACATTTTGACGATATGTTCACGTGAATACAATCTCCCGCGCGTCATTGCTGTTGCGAGATCAGAGCCGGTGCCGTGGGTGAAATGTTTCCGTAAGTATGGGCGATTCAAGCCACAGCGTCCGGATTGATGAACTCGTAGAAAGCTCCTTACGTAACCCGACTCTAACGTCCCCGGCTCCCGTCGTGTGGCTACAAGCCCGGGGTGCCTCTCAGCCTGCGCGACGCCAACTGAAGCATCATTAATGATTGTACCCTACATACAGTACACAATAATAATATTAACATCCATCCATTGTCAGAAACCGCTCAATCCTGTACAGGGTCACGGTGAGCCGGAGCCTATCCCGGCAGACACAGGGCGCAAGGCAGAGCTGTACCCTGAATGGGACGCCAGTCCGTCATAGAACACCGGAGGTAATTTTAGTCAGCAGGCCAATTCAGCTATGCAGCATCGTGTCTTTGGACTGTGGGAGGAAACCAGAGTGCCCGTCGACAACCTACGCGGCCACGGGGAAAACATGGAAACTCCACACAGAAAGGCACCTGAGCCGGGATTCGAACCCGCGTCCTTCTTGCTGTGAGGAGGCAGCGCGACTCACCGTGCCGCTGGGATCGCCACCTTTATAAGTTGAACGTGATAGTGCTGTCACCCAGTGGCCACACGTGGGAGCGATATCCTTGCAAAAGCAAAATGCCTGTATGTATCTATGGGTCACTTTTCTTTACCAGTACACAGGGGGTCAAGGTGGGGGTCAAGGTAGAAGCGTTCACGTCGCGATCCCTGTCAGGTGGTACTTGGTATTGCCTGCGAATTCTACCAAACACTTCGAGGCCGAGCTGAAAGACAACGATGTCCAGAAGCTGACCATCGTGTTTCGAAGAATCGCAAAGAAGAAGACCAGTACACATCCATCTATTGTCAGAACCCGCTTAATCATTTACAGGAACCTATCCCGGCAGACACAGGGCGAAAGGCAGTGCTATACCGAGGATAGGTCGCCAGTCTAACAAAGTTGTCTACATACATTTCTGCCAAATGTTCCTCTATATCTAATCAACCCAATAACGCGTGCGTTTCACGAGCAAAGCTGTCGCTCATTTGCAAAGAACGGAGCTTCGGAGCTTTGTGTTGAAAAAAAAAATCGCCCGCAATTTTACCAGCAATCGTCTCGTCAAATTGACGCGTCCGTACGAGTGGCGATTTCAAAAATTGGCCTCAATTGCATAGCCACGCGTCCATCGTCATCACCATAACGAGGCGTCTTCACCAGCCGCGGTGTCGCCGTGGAATTTAAATAACAATGTGCTCATGATATAAATGCATTCGTTACGATGAAAGTGGAACATCTTGAAAGATACATCGGCACCTAAACCGTATGCTACCGTGCAATAAAGCTACATCATGGCCAGGATAATGCTTGAAGCGCACTGACATGTTTAGAGTTTTGTAATGCGCACTAAGCGCAGCTAGATTAGATGTAATTTTCATCATCGGCAATCACATATAACATTTCTACATACACGTATGGGTTTTCGCCGGGCACTCCGGTTTTCTCCCACCCCACAGTCCAAAGACATGCTGCTGCATAAGTTAAGTGGCCTGCTGACTAAATTGCCCCCGGTGCCCTGTGATGGACTGGCGTACCATCATGTGTATTGTCCTGCCTTGCGCCCTGTGCCTGCCGTGATAGGCTCCGTCTTACCGCAAACCTTACAGGATTAAGCGGTTTCTGACCATGATGTGATGAAGGCTTTGGTGCAGGCCTTGTGCACCAAACTAATATACAGGGTAGTCCAATGTGTTGTGACCCGCAGTTAATTCTCTAAAACCTAATAACGTTGCATCTCTATGAGTGTCTATGAGAAAAACAGGAATTAACGAGCAAAGGGAAACATTGCAAGGGGTCAATTAATTCGGGTCACAAGACATCTGGACCACCCTGTATGATGTTGTTGACATGCACTTCTCTCCACAGCCCTGTGCAGCGCTTTGCGACCCTTGGGTTTAAGGCGCTCTATAAATGCTATTATTATTATTATATTATTATTATTATAAACCCGTCATTTTCAACATAGTGGTCCTGGTCCGTGGAGACCAGACCCAAGTGAGCCACGTGGGCCTGGAGGTGCAAAGGTCTGAGAACCCCTGATATATACTGTATACCTACAGGCCGCAACCACCAATCTGAACAATGCCGTCTTAAAGCAGGCTCAGATTTCATAAAAATCCATACGGGGCTTTGATATCATGCGGTGTAATCGTGCAACGTTTTCTTAGCATTGACCGTGACAGCTATAGCAACAGTCTGGCGGCTTTCAGCCGTATCGACCTCCCGTGTGCATTGTTACATGTGTAGCAAAGACACACACACACACAGCCATTGTGTTGATTCAAAAAGAAGAGACACGATGTTGCTGTGTTTGTTGGTATGCCTGCAAATTGGCCCGTCGTCGCTTCTGAGAGTATTTCGTGATTGAGGTTTTAATAAAGGAGCGGCACGGTGGAGCGGTGAGTAGCGCTGCCGACTCACAGAAAGAAGGTCCCGGGTTCGACCTTCTTGCTGTGAGGCGGCAGCGCTACTCAGCCCACTACCGTGTCGCCCATCTAGACATAGTCTTCCTGTCTCTCTGTTCGTGTGTCTCCCCCTGTCGCTCACCCTCCCTCCCTGCCCTCACTCCGTGTTTGTCTTTAAGGAAGTGACGGCCATCTTAGAGGACGCTGGCAGATTTTTGCCGCTCTTAAGTTTGCCAGTTTCACGACCTTTCAGTGTATTCGAAGCAGCCTTAATCATTACATTTTTGTTGCTTTGTTTTTTTATTAGTTGACATGCCCTTGTGCAGCGCTTTGTGACCCTCGGGTGAAAGGCGCTCTATAAAATGCTATTATTATTATGATAGTCATACGCAAAATGGAGACGCTCTTCAGAGCAGTTATCATTGGAGTGTTAAACACAATGCCAGAAACCAAATTTGTTCTTTGTTGTAAAACCACAAATTATATGTATTTTATTTTTCTCTCTCAAATGTTCACAGTGTACGACATTTAACGATCAGGTAAAACAATCATTTTGCAATTATTCGTCTTTTTTCACGTTGTTTTTTTTTTTTACAAAACCTAATGAAATATGAAATTGGCAATAAAAATTAGATGAAAATGTAGCAAACAAGCAGACTTTGAACAACGATCGCGCATTGGCAGCAATTTGAGCTACGAACTCGCCGGCACATCCAGAAATATTTCCAGGTTCTGATTGGCCGAGAAGCACTTGCATTCCGTGAAATCTAATCATCTAACCTACAATCCTGAAGCTAACAAGTGTTACGAGCCAGCTAAACAACATCGCATGGAATCGACCAATAATTAATAATTTTCCCTTCCATCAAAAACACATACAAGTATTGTTGAGCGAGGTCGACAACAATAAGCATTAAGGTCTTAAAATGAAGTGGTAAGGCTCTTGTGCTGAAGTGTGATTCAATTGCTCTCAAGAGCTGCTCTTTCGGGAAAGCCGTATCAAGCGTTCCCCCTATCTCGCCTCCCACGTTGGTGAGGAGAAACGTCGTGAAGTCGCGAGGAGAAACGTTCTACACGGCTGTCCCGAAAGAGCAGCTCTTGCCGGGGATTCTAACGCACACCGAGCGGTGAAATTCTACATCGATACAACGAGCGACACAGCCAATGACCGTAATCCCATCACAAAGCCCGACGCGAATATGTCATCATAACACTCCCAACCCCTAACCCTAACGCCATCCTTCACCCTAACTCCTAACACAAATCCTATCTCTATAAACACAACAACTATGGCAGGCGCTGGATTCGAACTGTGAACTTCCGAACGCGCTAACACCGCACCACGATTCCTCCCCCTGCTGTGCGCTCACCGACAGCGATTTGACACTTTGGCCACGACTCTCCGTGCCTTTGGGGGACGGGGCAATGTCCGACCATCTATCCCAAGGTATAGACTCTATAGTAAGGAACTGCTTGTGTAATGACTTTGGTGGTAAAGTAGTTGTCACGCTCCGATTGAAATTTAATGGTAATAACACTGAAGTATCACGTGTTGGAAAAAAACGAATCCCAAGTCATAAACACAACGCGTTCAATATATACCTCTATCTAAACATCTTACAGGTAAGCAACATATATTCTGGTGGTTTGTGTTCGTTTGCTATAGGCAGTGTTTGTACTTGTAATGGCGTAGGTTTTCACGGCTCGATATATGAGAATTGCTCCTCAAGAGCTGTTCTTTCCGGATAGCCGTGTCGAGCGTTCGTGGCGTCATCAGCCTGACGATGCCTCCAACGTGGGAGGCCAAACGACGCGAAGGAGAGGGAAGGCATGCTCGACACGGCTATCCCGAAAGAGCAGCTCTCGAGAGCAATTCTCAGCGCTTGTACCGTGAACACAAGTAAAAAGGAACACAGCTGAGGTGGGTTTTCACGACTCGGTTCATGATGGTTGCTCTTCATCCCATTAACGCGAGAAGCAGCATGCTGGGGGAGAGACGCCACGACTGCCGGGGACACACAAGTGCCGACACATAGCAAACAATAACGTAACCTTTTTAACCCGGCGGGCGGTAATCTCAGCTGGCGGCGGGCGGGTGACCGTGACTCGACCGAACGCTCCGCGAGAAAAACAATATCGAGACGAGCGGCCGATTCGAACGACGCCGCGTGACGCGGACATGCCTCGGCACGCCGACCCCAAAACCCAGCTCGCCCGAATTAAAACACGACTACCGACTACGACTAGAGATTTACAACAGGACGTGACGCCACAACAGCAAACGGCCACAGATCTCAATGAGTGTGTTTTTTTTTAATATTTTGCACGGAAGGCGGGGGGGGGGGCTATTTGCCACCCCCGCCAGTACCGTTGTTTGATTATTTGAAGGCTGACCCCGCGACGCGAGCGGGCTATCGTTGCACCAGATAGATAGATAGATGTCGTGGTGTAGGTTTTCACGGCTCGATTCATGATGGTTGCTCTTCAGAGCTGTTCTTTCGGGGATAGCCGTGTCACTGAGCTCTCACCCTCTCTCCCTCGCGACGGGAGAGATGGAGATCGCTCGACATGGCAATCACCGAAAGAAGCACTTCCGAAGAGCAACCAGATAGATAAGACGTGTATCACTACGGCGGAGTTCAATAAAAATGCAAAGAACTGTGTAAAGAAATGGGAAACTGTAATTTAACCATCGCGCTTCGAAGAATCGCAAAGAAGAAGAATACTACGGCCGAAAAAAAAAATACCCGGTGAGCTTGCAAGCTCTTTACAGGATTCCCGCAACGCGGGGGCTATCGCGCTGGCGCGGCGCTCTCGGAGGAACCGAGAGTTCAGGAGTAGATGGTGATCACTTCGCCGCCGCCGCCCCTCACCAGCAGCACTCGCTCCAGGCCCTCGGTCAGGACTTCCAGGAACTCCATGTCTGTGGTGCAGGCAAGGGGTTAACGAGGGTAACGGGCGGTTGCCGGGGCAGCGCCGATAACCCACCGAGAGTTTCCGCGACCCGCTCGGAGCTCCGCGTGACGCCGGGCGGGGTGGCGGGCGCGGGCGGCCGCGGCTACGGATTGATGGGCCGCGTTAGACCGGCGATAACCGCCCGTTTGCCGCTAATTGGCCGGGTTTCACCGTGAGGCGCGAGACAAAGATTCCCCCCCGCGTGTAGCCGACTGTAGGGTCAAGTGCCGTTAACGAGCACCCTACGAAGGCAGACACGGCACCACGCACACATGCCCGCACAACCGCTGTAAACAACCGCCGTCTAGGTTGACACCGGTCGCCCCGTTGCTCCCCTAGTGCTGGGGGTGTTTGAGCAGAATGTTACGGCCGGATGCCCCTCCTGGTCGCCAACCTCCTTTAGTCGGAGGAGCTTCGGATCGTTAGTTGTTTGGAACCTCTCCCCCCAGACCTGTTCACCAAGGGAGACCCGAGCAGGATTGCTAGACTCCAGACCTGTTCACCACCAAGGGAGACCCTAGCAGCAGTGCTAGACTCCAGACCTGTTCACCCAGGGAGGACCCTAGCAGGAGCGCTGGTCTGCATGTTCTATTGAATCCGCCAAGCTAAGGTGAAAACGCATCCACCACGATACAGTTACAATCCATGGGGAGATCGTACTCGATGTACGGTAATGCTAATCATTCAGAGCTGCGCGTTAATCGACTGGCTGATGAAGGCTTCCCCATCCCGTGTCGATGGCAGGGGATCTGTTATCGTTCGTAATCCGGCAAAAGCTGGACGTGGGATTGACGGCTTCTGCTGACAGCACGTGTTTGAAATCCACAACTGTGCACTAGGCACAAATAGTGCCTCCATCCGTCCAAGGCATGGCTATACCCAGGCCAATTAACCTTTGTAGCAGCATGTTTTTGGACTGTGGGAGGAAACCGGAGTGCCAGGCTAAAACCCACGGGGACACGGGCACAACATGCAAACTCCACACAGTAAGACACCCGATGGCAACCAATGCTGTTAGCCAGCGCCAACATTTGCCAGTCGGAGGGAACCGACGCAGAACAGCGGGACAAGACACAAACTCTAAACAGAGAGGCCAGCACTGACTATTATATCTCTAAATGTTGAAGGGCTGTCTGCAACTAAAGAAGAACATGGTTGCAATGGGAAACTGTCATATCACCATCACGCTTCGAAGAATCGAATCGAATTCGACCACCCTGGAGAGGGAGAAGGCACCTGTGGAAGGCATTACAGTACAGCGAGCAGCCTGCCTATCTATCTGTACGGAGTTTGAAAACATCCTCCTATATACGCGTCGGTTTCTCTTCCATCCTCAAGGTTCCTCCCACGGGGAAGAAAATGAAAAAAGACTCGCAGGGTAAGGCACCGGCCAAACATCGTAAATCAACCGGAGCGTGATCGCGGCAGCGTAAAGTAACGACCCGCCGCGACAAACGACCAAAGCCCACGCTTTAGCGCCGCTACTAGGGCCGTTCCCGGAAATTTCTCAGCAAGTTTGAAATCAATCGCCCGATCGATAGGTCATTTTATTTCTAGCGACTGCCACCCCCCCCCCCCCCC
>JAZEWU010000047.1:1254496-1265336 GCA_036362915.1 Geotria australis | reverse complement strand
AGGTGAGGGAGGGGTTGTTCAGAGGCAGGTAAGGGAGGAACGTTGGTTCATTGAGGAAGCCTCAATGACCACGCAGCAACCGACTCTCCGCGGGTTCCCGCCGCCCGCCCGCGCGCACTCCCGCTCCAAACCAGCCGCCGCTCGCGGACCGTCGCGCTGCACGACGACAATCTCGCGGACGTAGCTCGCGGGTCGACGGATCGCCACACCCGGCGGGAACGCTCGCGACGGCCGGCCGAGGTGCTCGGCGGCCGCCGGCGCCGCCAGCCTCACCTCGAACAGCGCCAGGTTTTTGTCGCATCCCTCGCCCACATCATCGTCGCCCGCGTGCAGGAACGGGTAGTCCTCCTTGTGGTTCCCGTCACCTGGCGACAGACACGTGGTTCACGCGACGAACACGTGTTCGGTGTGTTTGATATCTTAACGCTTGTTTCATTGCCGGAAAGGGGAAAAACCGCGTGTATTTTTGTTACGTAATTTGTATACTGATGGTTGCTCTTCAGAGCTGTTCTGTCGGGCACATATTCATTCAATTTGGAAGGTATTACACTGTTCATTCATTCATTGTCATAAACCGCTTAATCCTGTACAGGGTTGCGGTGAGCCGGAGCCCATCCCGGCAAACACAGGGTGCAAGGCAGGGCTATACCCAGGAGCTGTTCTTTCGGGATAGCCGTGTCGAACGCTTTCCATCTCTCCCTCGCGACGTTTCGCCTCCCACGTTGGAAGCGACGCCTGATGATGCCGTCAACGTGGGAGGCGAAACGTCGCGGGGTAGAGAGGGAGGCCGCTCGGTGACACGGCTATCCTGAAAGAACAGCTCTGAAGAGCAACCATCAGATTTTAAGATACTTTCACCCCTGACTCACAAGTGACACGAGCGGTAAAGTTCCGTTCGCACTCCACACATCGTCACGTCTGTTGTAGACACCACCTCCAGGGTGAGTCTTCCATGAGATTACCGCGAGTTTACCATGAGATTACCCTCCCCTCTGTAGTGGATTCCATCAAGACAAGCGTTAGTTCACGTGGAATCCTACAAGGATAAAGGAAACCTGACATGAACCCGAAAGCACCTGACAACCGCAGTGCCATGAGGGTTTCTAAATCGCACGAGCCGTAATCCTACCGGCAGAGTTCTCTAACACTTAGTTAGCCGTGGCAACAGAGTGCCGTGGTACATCTGTCGCTTAGAGCTAAGTGCTTCCAACGACACACGGCGGAATAGGTGGAAAGATGTACGAAGCACACGCTTATAACTCAACGAATTCAAACGCTCCAAAGCAAGACACTCGCCAGACGGGGAGAGAGGGGGACTGAAGGCGGACGGAGAGATTTAGGGAAGACCGATTGAAAACAAGACCAACAGATGGATTAGAGACTCAGTGCAGCGGCTGAATATTAGCCAGTGCAGACAGACAGATTGCAAACCGTTAACTCGAGATAAATCGAGACTGCGAACGGATTGGTCGAAGGCGTCAAGGTGGCAGACGGAGATAGGAACCCGACCAAACAGAAACGCGGCTTAAAGACAGATTGAAGATAAACAGTCTGGTAAAAGACACAGACAGATTTGAGGACAGGAAGGCCTGGACACAGACAAATTGAAAACAGATGGACAGAAGACATAACGGACTGTGGCAGTGACGCAGCAATCCAGCCAAACGAAAGTGACAGCGTGGAGACAATTATTGTTTTTACGATTATTGTAGAAGACACTTTTCATGACACCTAAAGCGGAGTGTGTAATTTATATCAACCCTGAGAGGCGCGACGCTCGTGCTCCTGTAATCGTGCCCGCGGCAGCCTGCTGAACTCCGATTAACCGGGCCCTGTGTCAAAGTGGGCATCTTATTTTCCTCCTGCGTTATCACCCATCAAAGCCTCTTTCTCCCAATCAAAGGTGAGACAACATTGCTTTCGGGATGCATGAATGAAAATAAGATGAAAAGTGGGCATCTTACCGTGTACATGTATGGGTAACTTTGTGCCACTTTTTTTTCCCATCCGCGTTATCACCCATCGAAGCCTCTTTCTCTCAATTCAACGGCGAGACAACACTGCTTTGGGGATGCATTCATGAATAAGATGAAAAGCGGAAAAGTGAACGGACCTTAGATTAATAACGCGGGCGTTAAACTCTTGTAAAGACGACGATTTAATTTGTTCGGCTGCGTCGGGTGGTGAAGGGGTCTTAACACCGTACATTCGGAGACCGAGCCCGAAAATTAATTCGCTTTCATATCGCACACCGAGCACTGATCACTGCCAAACAGAGGCCCCCATTGCTCCTACGCTGCCATGCATATGTCACTTACACTCATTGTCTATGCATATCAATTAAATCCAATTCAACTTTATTTGTCAATTCTGCCATATGTACAGGACACATAGAGGATCGAAATTCCGTTTCTCTCAGACCCCGGTGTTGGCATATACATGGACTGGAACACAAGAACAAAGGTTTAAAAATACTAGGATAAAAAAAATACTAACATGCTATTTGTACTAGTTATCATATCATAGTATTCTTGACTTTTTATATATTTTTTAAATTCGCGTGTTTGTTGTTGTCGCAGGAATCCTGTGAAGAGTTCGCAAGCTCACTGGGTAATTTTTCTGCCGTGATAATAAACATCAACATCGAGTAGCCAGTCGTCTCTTCTCACCTTGCCTATCTGGGACACAGTCGACAGACAGTCATGTTTCTAATTACATTAGCCAGTGGGCCAAGAAAGAAGATAAGAAGAATCTGGATGGCTCAGAGGGTTTGCTACAAATACCGTGTCAGAGCACTGAGACCCGAGATGCAATCTGAGTAACTACTGGTAATTATCGTTGGCTCTCAAGTGCAGTGAGTCACCAGTGACTGACTACACACGCGCAAAACAAATCATGACATGTATTGCAAATTAGTTTTCCATTAATTCAGCTTATCAGCAACCCACAACCCGGAACAGCTTGCCCCTGCTTCTTCGACAATTTACCACAACCTTGACCTTTAAATCACTACTGTTGCGTGTGTCTATGTGTGTGTTCTTGTGCTTCAATGTTGATTGTTTGATTTGGATTGGCGTTGCTTCCCCCTCGTGTCTGTCTCTCTGTCTAACTGTCTCTGTGTCCCTATGTCTCCTCCTGTCGCTCACCCTCCCTCCCTGTCTCCCTCCGTGTTTGTCTTTAAGGAAGTGACGGCCATCTTAGCGGACGCTGGCAGATTTTTGCCGCTCGTAAGATTGCCAGTTTCACGACCTTTCAGTGTATTCGAAGCAGCCTTAATCATAAAATTGTTGTTTCTTTGGTTTTCATTGGTTGTTTTTTCTTTCATTGTTGACATGCCGTTCTCTTCGCGGCCCTTGTCCAGCCATGAATACCTACATCAGTGCGTAATGACTCATTTTGTCAAAATTGTGGAAATGTAGTGCCTTCCCTAGCTGTAGGAAGCCATCTAATTACATACACCACGTGCATATTGGAAACAATGCTGCTTGTGCCCACAATCCAATGCATATAGTGTGAGCGTAATAATTGATTTTAATCTAGCAATTTAGGCGTCGTTATTCAGCGCTTTGCGAGGTTTTTCGTGCAAGGGGCTTTAACAATTAAAATTATACTTATTCCGCGTAGATAAGAGGGAAATGAAACGATCTCAGCAGTACAGTAATTCTATAACGTCATTCTACAGTCTGTTCCCTAGCACCGGGTGGATGATGCATTGCATTCTGCGGGAAATAAAAAATGTAAATGTTTTCGTCTAATAACAACAGAGATATTAATGATACAACTGTGACATCATCATTTATCGTAATCATTATCACCTGCCATGAAGAATCCATTGATGGACGAGGGCCATCACAAGCCGTCGCGTGAAATGAAATATAGTTGTCGGAAAAATACAATGGGATAAAAAACACAAATACGTACCAAAAATATATTCATAAGGTGCAGTTCCACAGATTATTTTCTTCCAGTGATCCTGAAAATGTGATTTATATTTGATCCCTCACACCAGATGTGGCCTAGCAGTATTGCGAAAGCACTGTACAAGCTGTAGTGCCACACACAAGGCACTACAACTTGTAGAGTGCGTATCATCAGGGTGGCGCAGTGGTGACATCTGCGTCTCACAGAAAATAGGTCTTGCCCGAGGAGGTTCGTTTCGTGCCTCGGGTGTCTTTCTGTGTGAAGATTGTGTTTTTGTCCACATGTTCTGCGTGGGTTTCCTCCGGTTTACTCCCATTACAAAAAAAATAATTGGCCGATGACACAGAACGTAGTGGTTGGCAAATGTTGGCACCGGTTAACCGGGTAGCTGCCTTCCCCCCGCCTCTGCAGTTTCCTGGCGCCTCTGAGTCCTTCCTTGATCGACATTGAACGAACACTGTGCCGCGCGTTAGAAATCGTAATATCATCATTATTATTATCTGCACTGACCACAGTTACAAACAGAAACTTAACGAAGGCCCTGTCAGGCCGTCTTGACCGCCCATTGGTAATCACTCGTCTTATTACCGCGGTTAAGGCCGCGGCACTTACAGACTTCTCCGGTTTCCAGTTCGTCGGTATTAAAGCGATGAATCACCTCTGATATATGCTCCGCGGGGATTCCAATTTCACGGTTCACAGTGGTGGCACTATCGACAGGAATGCTGGCGGGAATCAAAGCGCACTTACGTTATGAGCGTGTCGCGCTCCCGCGATAAAAGGACGCGGAGAAAATAATCGTAACAAAAACAGTGCCGGCGTTAACAAAATAACGCACGGCACTAATAATAGACGAATGCACACAGCTGGAGCCCTTTCTCTGCCACACTGTACGCGCTGGAATTAAGAAATAAAACGGAGTTGTTAAATTAAACACATTTACTCTCCCACCGATATCAAAAACAGAAATTCCTTTGATTGCACTTGCAGTTCTGGTAAGTGGAATTGAAATAGATTTTACATGCAATATTCGGATTGAGAGGAGCCAGTTGAGGTGGTTCGGGCATCTGGTAAGGATGAGGTATTCCAGGCGCGGTCCACTGGGCGGAGACCTAGAGGCCGACCCAGGACACGCTGGGGGAATTATATCCTTCGGCTGGCCTGGGAACGCCTGGGAATCCTCCAGGAAGAGCTGGAGTCTGTCGCTGAGGAAAGGGATGTCTGGTCCACTCTCCTTGGACTGCTGCCACCGCGACCCTCACCAGGACAAGCGGTTTAGAAAATGGATGGATGGAATATTTGCGTGAAACGTTTATGCCCTAACATATTGCTGGGCGGGGGAGTGGTGGTGCAGCAGTTATCATCCTACAACAGGCAACCGGGTGACATTTATTCCATTCCCACGCACGGCTAACATCATTGGCGAGTGATATCTGGAACCAATCGGGGAAGGCTTCCCCGACCCATCTCCGACCTCGAGTGACCAACGAGAGTAGGGTCAAGCAGCCCACATGGCTGACACAACGCGGAAAGGCCTTCGACCGGCAAGACGTCAACAAAACGACCTGGCAATAGTTAAACATAGGGATCATTTAAATAGGACGTGCATTAGTAAATAACGTAAACAAAGAAATGGACAAACACACATAATCCAGGGTTTCAGGTCATCGTCAGCTCAATCAGTTTACAACAGCGGTTCTAATCCTCTTGCACCTCAAGGCACGCTTGGCCCACTTGGGTCTGGTCTCCACGGACCACTAGGTGGCGCTCGCAGCCCACTGATGGGTCGTGACCCCACCGGTCACGAAGGACAGGTTTCCATAACAGCAATAATTGCAAACAAAATACAGTTTCGCACACACCCCTCACATCGTGGCCAGCGTGAAAATTGTTTTTGACGGAAAACATTCGGACGTAACATCTGCGACAAGATTACGCGTCGGGGCCAATTCGACCCGGCGACACAGAGGCGAGGTGTCTCTGCGCTAATATATTACGCGCGCCTATTTTTAAACCCATTTCTGGATCGTATCAGACCCTTTGTCATGCGGCGGCAGGCGGGAGAGGGGAAGCCACTCAGGCACCGCACGGGGACAGTGAGAATTAATATAGTCCGTGCCGCTTAGCGTCAAGCACGGTGGAGCGCGGCGGTGGCTCGGCAGATGCGCGCGCAATGTCGTTCGGGTTTGCAAAACGACGGAGTCGGCGTTTCGCACGGAGTGTACGGAGCGCACGAAACGCGGCGCTTCATTTTCGGCTGGGGGTCAAGGTAGAAGCGTTCACGTCGCGATCCCTGTCAAGTAATACTTGGTATTACCTGCGAATTCTACCAAGCACTTCGAAGCCGAGGAGCTGAAAGACAACGATGTCCAGAAGCTAACCATCGCGCTTTGAAGAATCGCAAAGAAGAAGAATTTTCGGCTGGGTCACCGTGCCTGAAAATATTCCTACACTTCCGGCACACCGCATATTCTCGCTGCGGCCGTGGTTACCGCAGGCTAGGGTTAATTGTAGTTGAGTGCAATGACTGGGAGCACTGTTCGCCGAGCTTATTGCGATTACGTTGCCGTTGCAATTCATTCAGAATGACAAAAGTACAGGGTCTTCAAAAAAACAGACACTCGAGCCTGAATTGCCTATGTTTGTTGAAATGTTTCACTCACGGCACTGGTTCCGATATCACAGCCCCGACGAGGCGCGGGAGATTTTATTCCTGTGAAAACAATTTCAATGTGTGATCCCTGTGCATCCAATACCGTTTGCAAGACGTCTATTCAAATTTCCATAACTGCAGCTAGTGTTCCTTTGTTGATGCTCTCCACAGCAGCTGTGATTTCTGCCTTCAAATTGCTCAACCTTATGTTGGTTATGCCTGCACGCACCGGTAATTTTTTGTACACGTTTTTGTACATGTTCTGTGACACCAAATGAATTGCTGTCAGTGAAATGCTTCAAGAAATATGGGCAATTCAGAGTAGAGTGTCGTTTTTTAGATGGCCCCGGGCGGCACGATGGCGCGGTGAGTAGCGCTGCCACCTCGCAGCAAGAAGGGACCGGGTTCGAATCCCGGGCTCGGGTGCCTTTCTGTGTGGAGTTTGCACTTCCTCCCCGTGTCCGCGTGGGCTTTCGCCGGGCACTCCGGTTTCCTCCCACAGTCCAGAGACATGCTGCTGCATAGGTTATTTGGCCTGCAGACTAAATTGGCCCCCCGGTGCCCATGAATGGACTGGCGTCCCATCCGGGGTATAACCCTGCCTTGCCCCCTGTGTCTGCCGGGATAGGCTCCGGCTCACCGGAACCCTGTACAGGATTAAGCGCTTTTCTGACAATGGACGGATGGATGGAAGACACTCGATCTTTACTCGCAAGACTCAGCAGACGCGGGCTTTACTCAAAGAATCGACTAGTCGTGAAGTGCCTAACCCCTCATTATCCTCGTATGTGGGTCATTCCGCTGAGTAGGCTCAGGCTCGGAGCACGGATCTTCACCGTAGGCGAGCGTCTCTGGTCGCGACTAAAGCCCAAAATGTAGGTCAGTCGGTTCAAGCGGCGCGGAAAACCAGCGCGGCACCCTACGGTGAAAGCATCGGAGAGCCGTCCGTCAAATCGCGAATTAGTAATAATAATAATAACAATAAATTGTATTTATAGCGCGTGGCACATATTCATTAAATGTCGTCGGGGATTAATTCTAGGAGAGAACGACTCGGAGGTGGGAGGAACCACAGAGCAGGGGAGAAGGGGTTAACCGTGGTTGGGAATCGAACTCAGGTTAACTGGGTTCACTGCGCAGCGCGGAAACCACTGCAGAGCCACTCCACCACCGTGTGAATTATTCAAACTACATTACAAATGGTATTGAGAAGTAATGAATAAATAAGTACACAGGGTATTTGCGCTATCCTTATGGCACTAGGGCCATCACGAAGGCACTGTGGTTACCCCTCATAAGTTTCACAAAACATTTTCGTCTCGAGTCTATTGCAGAACTGGAAACGGTTACGGTCAGACTAATGCGGGGGAACAGTCCACAAATCTAATAACAAGAAAATAGTAAAATGGTAACAATAGAAAAAGGCATAATTTATTCTGTAGTGAAATTGCAGATGCGAATCTCGACTCATCCACTTGGGTGGGGTGTTGGTGGGTGAATCATTACATCCTTGCTGTTTAGCATTGGGTTATAAATCAAAAGACAAAGATCTCCCGTATAGCCTTAACAGACTGTAGGGTCAAGTGCCGTGAGCGAGCAGCTATGAAAGCCGACACGACACATGAGGGAGTGGGTGGCCAGCACCATGCCAGACCGCCTTTGTCGGCCTAGTAATAATAATATATTTTGTAACGCGCGCATATTCTCCGGGCGCGTTGCACCCATTGATTAGGAGGCGCGGAGCCCTGCTAAGTCGGTTTGTTGTGAGTCGGTGACTTTTTAAAAGTTTGTTTTAAGGTTGTGGGGGACTGTGTTAGGCGCAATAGGTGTGGCAGGTTGTTCCAGGTGACAATGTTTACACACTGCACTAGGTACTAATTTGAGGCTGAGTCGACCTAGAGGTGGCCCGGAACCGGTAACCATGACGACGGAGGTTCGAAAGAGCTCCGAATCTCTCACCCGCCATCTGGCACGGAAAGCGTTAATGGTGGACCCGCGAACACGCGTGACTGCCAGACCCTGAGCAGATGGCGAAGTGAAGCGTTGCTCAATTACGTGATGTCCAATTCGATTGAATGGCGAAGGCATCAGACTGGCCGAGTTCCCTGTGCCCGGACAGCCAATGGGACAACACACATCATCAATCACGTCTTGACAAGTAGACCTACGGCAGATATGCGCGCACGTCAACGAGCGTTCATTTCTCACGAATGGCACATTTTTGCTCTTTTTTCCCATTCGGGGGTATGGTGGTAAGATCAGCATTGAGCTTCTAGGATTAGGGCTACACCGGGTATTGGGATGGGATTAAAGTGCCCGGTAAGCCTTAGTTGTAGATAACGGAAGGGTTTGGCATGTATGAGTAATATAAGGCCTATTCTTCATTCTGGAAATAAATAAATAAACCACTGCTTTGCAGCACTAAGTCAAGGCTCCCGTACGCTGCGTCACTCCGCGGGCTGTGTTCGATCAGCAACGCACGGAATGTTGTCGTGCTGTCGCGGTGAGCACATTGCTCTTGCAATCCAAAGATCGCTGGTTCCAACTCCCACCAGGGCAGGACGGAACAATTTGAAAATGTCTTAACTCCCTCGGCCTCTATCCACCCGGTATTATAAATAGGGAGACACAACGGTAAAGTCGATGAGCGAGTGGCGTGTTGGTGGGATAAAGTGTCGTCGCTCCCGCCTCTCAGTTCGGACGTTTGTCGTATCACGGGAATGCCCGCTTCCAAAGCTTGCAAGCTCACTGGGTATTTTCTCCTGTAATAATAGACATATAAACATCTGAGATGTTCCACCAGCATGGAAGAGTGGGCCAAATGTAAACTTATTATTATCATTAAATACCTTCTAGAACAGGGGTTCTCAACCTTTTAGCACCTCAAGGCCCACTTGGCCCACTCGGGTCTGGTCTCCACGGATTACTAGGTGTGGCGTTCGCGGCCCACTGACGGGTCGCGACCTACCGGTTGAGAATGGCGGTTCTAGAACTGCCTTTAGTGCAGGGCCTTCTGCCAGCAGTGTAGTGAGCAAGCACCTGCTGGGCTGCACCTTTACGTCACAGCACAGTGTGCGCTGGTGAAAGTGGCCGGTTAGCTATCACTCGCCACTGCTCTTAGCGGTCGTAGATGGGAATCGAACTCTGGCTGCAGCTTGGCTCAGACAGCAGTGGGCTAACCGTTACATCACGGCCCAATCCACTCTTGATTCCTACCTCAGTGTAAATAACTTTATAGTATTAAGTTGTAAATAGCTTTATAGTATTAAGGCTAAATGTTCACATCCATCCATTTTCTAAACCACTTGTCCACCTCTTTAGTAAAGAGCTAAACGAGGTTGATGTTTACCAAATATTGACAAACAAAAATCAGTATACCACCATTAGCATCAGTTTTAAATATTAGGAAGACTAAGTACAGTACTGTAATCTAATTTTAAAGCATTGGACACGAAAGAGATACTATTTTTTTGACCAACACCGCCATATTACGTAACGTGCGTGACACGGAGCTTGAATTGCTCGTGGCGTCTATTATTCATCGGCATTAAACTTCGTGTTTTAATCCTGCGACTGAAAGCCCGTGCCAACACCAATGGGATTTAGGCCTCATCACTTAAAAGCAGTCATTTTTCAATTCATACTTTGCTAAATAAACCATCATATGTGAAGTACCCCAATTATTCCCTGAAGGGACAGTTTGTTTGAAATTCAGACGGGTTGAGCACTGAGAACTATAACCCAATCAAGCAGAGGATCCGTTTGATAAAGGGCCTTTAGACCAAGTGAGGCTTTCCTGGGTAAATAATTAACTATCTTATTGGTCACTGATAAAATCCCGCAAATGCCAAAACTACGTGTGACTGTGTGTGTGGCAGGATTAAAACGTTAATTAAAACTGCTTGTAGGGTATCCACAAAAGTTAGCGTATATAGGCAAGGACATACATGTGTGTTTACATTTGGAGAATTAATGTAAATGCAGCAATATCTATGTACATTTTGATGAGCATAAGAGCGAATAACCCGCAATGCCTGTTCTTGAGAGATCTCAAAGTGCTTGGTTGGGCAACCACCAATGCGTAACATGTGTTGCAGCAGACTGTGGGGCAACATGATAATGGCCAGCACATAATTGTGCAACTAAATGTAATAATAATCATTATTACAATTTATAACGCGCACGTGTTCATTCAATGCCGAAGGTATTAATTCGAAGAGAGAACGACCGCAGAGGCGGGGAGGGGGGAAGGCAACCAGGCGGTTT
>JAZEWU010000047.1:1178580-1191604 GCA_036362915.1 Geotria australis | reverse complement strand
TGCTGTGAGCCGGAGCCTATCCCAGCAGACACAGGGCGCAGGGCAGGGCTATTTATTCCGCGGGCCAATTAACTTATGCGGCAGCTTGTCGTTGGAGTGCGGGAGGAAACCGGAGTGCCCGGCGAAAACCCACGCGGACACGGGGAAAACATGCAAACTCAACACAGAAATGCACCCGAGCCGGGATTCGAACCCGGAGTCTTCTTGCTGTGAGGCGGCAGCGCTACTCACCGCGCCACCGTGCCGCCCACGGGGTATTTGAAATAATATCCAATTATAGCACGCGCGATTAATTCCACATCCCATGAACATAGCAATTTAATTTACTCAACGATTCACTCATTTTTATATATATATAAAATCCTCATTTATAATTGAATATGATAAATTACAGCCCTGTGGTGTCTCAATACGTTCCAATGAAGGCAAGTATTTGACCAAACTTCGCTCACGGGTAGTCTGAGCAATGTCTTTGCTCATGCCACAACTGGAAACAATGATCAAGTACCCACACTTTACCCCACCGTACGCAACCTACCAATTGATAAAACTGCATCATACCCGTGTACCCACCGATACTGCTGTCTGAACAGGAGCGGCCTTCGTGATTTTGGGACACCAGGCAAACTTAAACCATGCCCCTCTCTTCTCTACACTCACTGATTCAAACACTCTGAAATGAACGTCGCTGGGCTAAGCGACAATTGCCTCGGTGGTTAAGACCGCTGGTTAGATAGATAGATGAATAAGATAAATGTGGGTTCGAACCTCTTCAGAGCAGTTTGGGGATCAAGGTAGAAGCGTTCACGTCGCGATCCCTGTCAGGTAATACTTGGTATTGCCTGCTTCGAAGAATCGCAAAGAAGAAGAAGAGCAGTTTTCACTGAGAAGTGACTTGTGTTGTTCTTTGCTGAATACCAAAGTATTTGGTAGATTGATAGATGTGTATTATTACAGCGGAACAATACCCAGTGAGCTTGCAAGCTCTTTACAGTATTCCTGGTGGGAATGGGTCACTGTGTTTAGTGAGTCTGGATATTAGACTTGTGGATATTTCGGCTCTACTGCAGATTGTATGCCGATTTTGCCGTAATGTAAAATGCGTAATATTGTAATTAAACTCAATGTTTACACGCTTCACCTATTTATATTTGAATCATGAAATGTTAATTACGCCATTTACATTTTTAACAGATAATCGGAAAATAATACTTGTTACGTAAACGTTTCAATATTTTTCATAATTCAAGGAAACATTTTGTCATCAAAATCACTTCAAGGGATGACACTTTTGGCGGGAAAGGAAGCGCTATTTTCCCGCCAAATTATTGTTGCAAACAATTGACTTATTCCACAGAAGCTCTCTCTTTTCCTGTGCATTGACATTTCCAAATCAATCAGAATTCATAAAAAAAGAAAAGGTCTTTTGCAAACGTGATGTCTTGTAAAAGGTGTCTATTTGGTTTTCGAATATCTTAACCTTTTCTCTTTTTACATCGTCTGTATATTGGCAATAAGGTGCGCGGAGCTTCAAACCGAATGTACGTTTCCAGTTGTATTCAGAACAATCTGTAAAACAGGAGCACATCCCCTGGTGAACATGATTTACAATAACGAGTGTATGAATGTAAATTCTGGCGAGCGGTTCGCGAGCCTCCAATCCCTTCGAGAATCAACACAATCAGCTATACCTTTTTTAATTCAACAACAGTTGTCCTACGAGGGTTGCTCTTTAGAGCTGCTCTTTCGGGATAGCAGTATCGAGCGCTCTCCCTCTTTCCCTCGCGACGTTTCGCCTCCCACGTTGGAAGCTTCATCACGGAGGCGAAACGTCGCAAGGGAGAGAGACGGAGCGCTCAGGGATACGGCTATCCCGAAAGAACAGCTCTGAAGAGCAACCATCATAAATCGAGCCGTAAAAACCTCCATCAATTTTCACGGAATCTGAAAGTCGTTATTGAAAATCACAGACGGGCGTGTTCGCCTTTAAATGTGTTTACTTTTTTTTCCGGGAGATTAAAACGTAATATAATTACGCGGAGGCGGCTGTCAATATTGTGAATTATTAAGTTCACTTCGCAAGAAGTTAAACTTACTCCCTTTCCATCTGGATGATTTACACGACTACGTCTGATTTATGATACGAGAGCCGCGTGATAATGCGACTCGGCGTCACGCCGCCGAGTAAATAACCCCGGCGTACGGCAGCAGCAATTAATCTAAACATCTAATTAGTTTCCCTAACAGATTAAAAGCCTTCCCCCGTAGTCACGGCAACAATAGAGGCAAGCGGCGCGCGTGTTGTATTTCAGTTGTATTTTGTACGTTAATTGCTTTGCGGGTCAGAGCGGGAAGCCACCACCACCACCCCCTGAGCCGTCCCGTCTCGTTTGCGGGGTTAAGCCACGTGTAATTACACGGCGCATGTTGGTGCAGCCTATCAGATGTTTGTGAGCACTTCATTTGTATGGGGCGGCACGGCGGCGTAGTGGGTAGCGATGCCGCCTCACAGCAAGAAGGGTCCCGGTTCGAATCTCGGCTCGGGGGCCTTTCTGTGTGGAGTTTGCGCATGTTCTCTCCCCGTGTCCGCGTGGGTTTTCGCCGGGCACTCCGGTTTTCTCCCACCGTCCAAAGACATGCTGCCAGGTTAATTGGCCTACTGAGTAAATTACCCCGGGTGCCGTGCGATGGACTGGCGTCCCATCCTGGGTATAGCCTTCCCTTGCGCCCTGTGTCTGCCGGGATAGGCTCCGGCTCACCGCGACCCTGTACAGGATTAAGCGGTTTCTGAAAATGGATGGACTTCATTTCTATACAATGTACGCTCGAACGGTTGCTCTACAAAGCTTGTTCTTTCGGGATAGCCGTGTCAGTGAGCGTTTCTCCCTCGCGACGTTTCGCCTCCGACTTCGGAAGCATCATCAGGCGTTTAAGTGCGCAGCTCAATTAGCTCCCCATAGCCGTTATTTCGGGATATCCGTGTCGAGAGTTCCGCCTCTCTCCTTGGCGACGTGTCGCCTCCCACCGTTGAAGGCATCGTTAAAAAAAAAACCCCACATCTACTTATTTATTTTCCGAACACTCCGAGCGGACGACAAAACACCACTCTCTCGCGCGGTACATTGAATTAATTGGGCATCAAACGTCCGAAAGGAAAATCGCTCTCGGCGCCTTTCGCGCTCCTCCTCCTCCTCCTCGTCTGAGCGAGAGAGCGAGAGACAAAGGCGGCAACGGGATGAAGAGGTCCCGTAACCGAAGCAGCGGCAGGATCAAAGTGCGAGCAATCGCGTTTCAAAGGCCCCGGGTCGGTGAATAATGCAGCGTGGCCTGTTGACGTGCTGCCGGCTCTTTGGGCGGCGAGGCGAAGTGGGGGGGTGGATGAAAGCGCTGCCGAGACGCAGAGGCGGCCTCCTGAGTGCCTCTAGAACGGATCAGAGGCGGTGGGTTTCGTGCAGCCCTGGAACCGGTGGATGGCGGTGGTGGTGATAATGATGATGGGATTTACAGTCGCCATCCATCCATTTTCAGAAACCGCTTACTCCTGTACAAGGTCGCGCGCGGTGAGCCGGAGCCTAGGGGGACACCGAGGATGGGACGCAAGTCAATCGCAGGGCGCCCGGGGAAATTTAGTCAGTACGCCAATTAACCTGGCAGCGTGTCTTTGGACGGTGGGAGGAAACCGGAGTGCACGGCGAAAACCCACGCGGACACGGGGAGAACATGCAAACTCCACGCAGAAAGGCCCCCGAGCCGGGAATCGAACCCGGGGCACTTCTTGCTGTGAGACAACAACTATACAATGAGAAGGTTGTGAGACTGCTGCCGCCCGCAGTCGTTCATTCCTCACGATGTTTGTGAACCCCGGCCTGCAGGTCGGCTGCCTTAGAGTCAAGATTATCAGCTTAAGTCACTGGCACTGGATTACGACGTACGCCTATCCATAACGATCCTATTAATGTACCCTGTATTCCTATAATCCCACGCATAGATTTAGGACAAACCGCGGCGAGACGGATTCGACGCGCCAACGTTATTGAGAGCGTTCCGGATTAAACGAATTCGCTGGCAATCAGCGTTGTTCCGCAGGACACAACGTATTGTTGGAATAGCTTGATGTCTCAGAAATGAAAGGAATTTTATTGACCCTCCCACGCCCCAAGAGGGGGATGATTGGCTGCGTTGGCGCCCGGCCAGGATTTGAATAACGTAGTGAGAGACAAGATAGATATTTATTATCCATTCATCCATTTTCAGAAACCGCTTAATCCTGTACAGGGTCGCGGTGAGCCGGAGCCTATCCCGGCAGACACAGAGCGCAAGGCAGGGCCATACCCGTATTCGACGCCAGTCCATCGCAGGGCACCATGGGCAATTAACTCGGTAGGCCAATTAACCCAAACAGCAGGACGTCTTTGGGCCGTGGGAGGAAACCGGAGTGCCCGGTTGAAAACCCACGCGGACACGGGTAGAGAACGTGCCAACTCCACACAGAAAGGCACCCGAGCCGGTATTCGAACCCGGGGACCTTCTTGCTGTGAGGCGGCAGCGCTACTCACCTCTGCGCCAGCGTGGCGCCCACAACCCCATTAGCGCGGCGTCTAATTATCCGAGCGGGTAATGCGATTCGCTCAGGTGAATATACATTCGGGCTACACCTCGGTGCTCGATCTCGCTCCCGATTTGCCATGCCCCCCCGCACACTCGCTGATCTGTTGGCCCACAGCCAGGCGCGTCGCAGCCGCGGGTGTTGCGGGTGTTGCGACGCCCGCACTTTCACAGAAACATGATTCCATCCCCCCCCCACTTGTTCCTGCAACAGCCGCGGATGCGACGCGCCTGCCCCCCACAAACTGACACCAGTCTGTGGCGTAAGTTCGCGCCGAGACTATGGGTTCATTCGACGGTTCTTAAGGGAACCACTTGCAGTCCGTTCTATGAACTAAAGCGTTTGTAAAATTGCCAAGGCGCGTTCCCGCGTGCGTGTGTGTTATGGGGTGGCCCAGTGGTTAGGGCGCTGGGCTCCAAATCTGGCGACCCGAGTTCGAATCCCGCTCACGGCCAACACCAGTGACGATTTTCTGAACCGGTCCTGGGCCTCCCTTAGGTCGACTCAGCCTCAAATGAGTACCTAGTGCGGTGTGTAAACAGTGCCACTAAGGAGACAAAGGTGGCCGGGCGTGGTGCTGGTCACCCACCCCCTCGTGTGCCGTGTCGACCTTCATAGGTGCTCGCTAACGGCACTTGACCCTACAGTCTGTTAAGGCTACACGGGGATCTTTGATAGCCCTGCCTTGCGTCCTGTGTCTGCACAGGATTACGCGGTTTCTGAAAACTGAATGAATTAATAAATCCGGCTCGTTTGGGTTCCGGAAAAAAAGTTGCTCTAACGCATTCATTAACAGGAGTTTTTAATCGCGAGGGCTGACGCCAGAGATGCCGCGCAGAGCTTAATTAAAGTGTTGGCACAGGTTTTCCGCTTTGACAGTTCAGAACAAAAAGAAAAGCAAGTTAATTGAGCCTTTGGATCGCTCCAGTGAGCTGTCCAAATTTGTAAACGAGCCGGGAGAATTGCCCATTGTTGGCGCCTGCCTGCCGAACAACAACAACGTCTGATTACAATGAGGTTCGAGGAGGTACGTGTGTGTAATTCTGTCGCGCCTTTATGTAAGCGCGCGAGCGTGTGTGAGTGTGTACATTGTGTTAAATTACAATCTCAAACGCGCGCGGTGTTCGGTACATGTCGAAGCGTTACTTGTTCGAAGAGAGGACGACTCAAGAGGCGCGAGGAGACCGCAGAGAGGCGGGGAGAAGGAAAACAGCCGAGCGGTTAGCCGGCGCCAACACTGCGCGCTGTATATTATGGTGCTATCGGCGTATTAATGAGGCGAAAGAGCAGGAGGAAACACGTGCAGAGCATAGAAAGCCCGGGCCTTCTTTCTACGGGGAGAGGATAAAACCACCGCTTAGACACCCTGCCGCCCTAACTATAATCCTGTGATCAGGATTATAGCAATATATGGTACTGTACAATAATGTAGGCGTATTACAGACGAGCGTCGCTCGTACTCTAGTGGTAGTGCCTTACGCCGACAATCCATACTCCGAGGCCAGCCTAACAGGAAGGTATCGATCCCTGTGTGATTACAATCAGTCTCCTTTAAGGATCTCTCTCTCCCTCGTGAAGCACCGCGGATTTAAACACACGACCTTCAGTTGGGTCATTCGTTAGCCTGATGATGCCTCCAAGAACAGCTCTGAAGAGCAACCATCCTGAATCGAGCCGTGAAAACCTACATCAGTACAAAATGTCCACTGGTGTTGGTGGCCGTGAGCGGGAATCAAACTCGGGTAGCCGGGTTCGAAGTGCAGCCTGCAATCCACTACACAATCGCTCCCCACATTACTACTGCACCAACAACAATAACGACAACCGCCATTCGCCACTAAGTGGCGGTGACGTCATCATGGCGCCTGTGCCAGGCCAGGTGCACCTTGAGGCCACGTGAAGTATCGAAGGCTCGTCGACAGGAGGTCACGGGACAGACCTAGGTGTCCACGGGCTGCCTGACCGAGATGACTGGCAGCTCGCACCACCTGTGCTCCCTACCGTGCCAACTCCATCCATCCATAAATTTTCAGAAACCGCTTAATCCTGTGCAGGGTCGCGGGCTCCGTGCCACCTCGCTGTGTTTTATCCGCCCGGCGCTCGGCTCGCTGTCGTGAGCGTGGCTCCTCCGCCCGCCGGGTGTCTTGCTAGGGCGTGTAATTAAACGTGGCGCCGGAGCCAATTATCCGCAGCCTTTGGACACCGTCGAGCACGAATCTCTGCTGAGAATAATAGCGGTGATGATGATGATTGGTGATGGTGGTGATGAGAAGGGGGTTATTGTGGGCGTGCGAGAGAGGGCATCGCGGGGCGCCGGCCTGTCATTTCCACCAGTTACAGCCGTCTCCTTGAATAAGCGTAGCGAGATAGATTTAACGGGCGTCACGGTGGCACGGTGGCTCGGTGAGTAGCGCGTGTCTCCGGACTACGGGAGAAACCCGGAGTGCACGAGCGAAATCCCACGCGATCACGGTGAGAACATGTAAACTCCACACAGAAAGAGACCCGACCCGGGAATCGAACCCAGTGAATTAATGCTGTGAAGCGGCAGCGCTAACCACCATGCCGCCGTATATGTTACAATGTACTTATTTGTGCAGAAAAATTTGAACACATGATTTTCTTTGCGTGGGGGAAAGAAAAAACCTAAGACCGTTTACTTCAATATGTATTTTTTTTGGGGGGGGGAGAAATCAATGTCTTAATCTTCGGCAAATTACACGTATTTGAAGTGCAAACGGCTGGGTGTTGTTAAAATAAAATTACAGCTATCTGCAAAGCCATTACCCTTTTAATGATCATAATCCGCTCCGCAGACATAATAACAGCGCCGGAACGTGCAATATATTTTAAAATAAATGGTTATCCACCGCTGATTCGTTTGTAACATTTTTTTTAAATTATTCTTTGTTGGAGAGAGACGACGTGGCCTATCAAACTCTTGTCGCAGATTTTGGCAGCAAAACGTTAACCCGTAAAAATCTGTGACGGTAAGGTCGCAGAGCTTCACTATGGATAAGGGGGTCAAGGTAGAAGCATTCACGTCGCGATCCCTGTCAGGTAATACTTGGTGTTGCCTGCGAATGCTACCAAACACTTCGAGGCCGAGCTGAAAGACAACGATGTCCAGAAGCTGACCATCGTGCGTCGAAGAATCGCAAAGAAGAAGACTATAGATAACATTAGTCATGAAAGCCTACGAGTTAATTTCGCAGAGATGTGTTGTTGGATAGAGTCAATCACTTGCCACGCGGGAGGGTGTCTATGCAGCGTGTACAGCATAACCTCCCAACTGTTTATCCGAGTTGAAACCCAGATTAGGGTGCACATGGATGGCATCACCGTTATGATCATCATCGTCTTCGCTGTCAACGAGTGGCATGGTGGCACAGTGGTAACATCTGCGGCCTCACAGGAATAAATTCATGCCCGAGGCGGTTCGATTCCAACCTCGGGCGCCTTTAAGTAATAGCATTTAATAATAGCATTTTATACAGCGCCTTTCGCCCGAGGGTCACAAAGCGCTGCACAACGACAGAAAAAAACAACTAATAAAAAAACATGTGCATGGATTCTTCGGTTTTCACTATTAACAATTTGCTTTAATTAATTGGCAGATGTGGGTTTTCACGCCTCGATTCATGATGTTCTTTCGTGATAGCCGCGTCATTTTCAGAAACCGCTTAATCCCGTACAGTGTTGCGGTGAGCCGGAACCTATCCCGGTAGACACAGGGCGCAAGGCAGGGCTATACCCAGGATGGGACTCCATTCCATCACAGGGCATCGGGGGGCAACTTAGTCCGCAGCCCAATTAACCTATACAGCAGCATGTCTTTGGACTGTGGGAATAAACCAGAGTGCCCGGAGAAAACCCACGCGGACACGGGGAGAGAACATGCAAGCTCCGCACAGCAAAGCGGCACCCGAGTCTTTTTTTTTAAATAAAATCACCAACAGTCGGCGTTTGCGGACAGGCCGGTTTAACAGATGACAAATGCATTCAACGTATTGCCCCGCAGGGGGATGGGAATAAACTCAACGCCGCTCAGCTCGTGATTAACCCTGACCCTGCAGAGAATGCGGGGATCGTATTGCGGAGTGTTTCCACGGGTAGTGCGAGGTCCCCCAGGCCATTAGGCGAGGCCCAAACCAACCGGCTCGTTAACGCCCCGACGTAATAATGTAGAGTACACAGTTGCGTGTGATTTGTTTTTAACCTAACCACAAATGTCAAGGACTCTCTCTCTCTCTCTCTTGCTCTCTGGCCAAGTGATTATGTTTTGATTATCAAGGTGAGTGCTCCAAAGTCAGACTGCATGTGAATACCAGACGTTTCGAGGATTTGTGCCACGGCTGTGGATTTTGGAGTCGATCCGTGTAGAGGTTTCACCGTTTAAACCCATCCATGTATCCGTTTTCAGAAACCGCTTAATCCTGTACAGGGTCGCGGTGAGCCGGAGCCTATCCCGGCAGACACAGGGCGCAAGGCAGGGCTATACCCAGGATGGGACACCAGTCCATCGCAGGGCAGCTGGGGCAATTTACTCAGTAGGCCAATTAACCTGACAGCATGTCTTTGGACGGTGGGAGGAAACCGGTGTGCCCGGCGAAAACCCACGCGGACACGGGGAGAGAACATGCAAACTCCACACAGATATCACATCTTTCTTGACTTCACAGAATCTCCCGGACAAGCCCCCCCCTCCCCCCACCCCCAAAGGAAACAAAAACCCTTCTCACGACGCGCATCCTAAATCTCGGCAGCTATGATGCTTCTCCTGGGTCTGAACAAAAATATCTTTAAGAAAATATGTCGCGGCTTGGCCACTCCGTCTCGGAATTGATAGAAAACCGGGGCTGCACGGCCTATTTATTTGGCCGTAAAGCTGTCACACTGACTGTACGATGACCCCGTAAATTGTTGGTGGAGAGGGACGCCAATGGAGAAAAGATGACCTTGAGGCCACGTGGCCCAGCGAGGTCACGCGCGGCAAGTCAGCACGCGCGATTAAAAACAACGGCGCCTTGCATCGTTCACCGATTGTACAGTAATAATGATAATACTACTCATTAGCGATAATTCATTGAACTTTACAGAGCCTCTCATGTCGTGCAAATGAGGAATGGCAACAGGTCGCAGTGTCTGGCAGGTTGGCGCAGGCTGACCCCGTGGCTTTCCCCACACTCCATACCACCTCCTGTGCAGGTTTCCTTCTGCCCCCGAGTCGTTCTCTCTTCGAATGAATAGCTTCGAAATTGAATGCATATGTGAGCGTCAGACGTTATATTTATTATTATAAAATATGCAGGCTTTACGTCAGGGGTCAATCGCGATCGACAGGTCGATCCCAGAGTCGATCTTAACATTTAAAAAATATATACATGGAGACAGAGTGATACATAGACACTCATAGAGATACGTAGAGACTCACAGAGATACACAGAGACAGATAGAGCCATGTAGACAGATTGCGAAAAGCCGAGATTCTGTACGGTGGTTGTATTTAAAAACTGCAGCAAGCACGCACAGATAGTGTGCAAGCAAAGCACAGGTGCCACACTGAGAAAAGGTGAGCGTTACGCGTAGCATACAATTTTTTGTGCGTTTTAGTAAAGTAGACTTTATGAGGGTAGATCTGGTGCCGAATTTTGAATCTAAAAGTGATCTTGCGTTCAGAAAAGATCGGGGAGACCAACTGCTCTACGTGGTAACGTTTTCTGCGGAGTCCGCGAGACACCCGGGATGTTGTGACAATTATATCCGCGAGTGTCTGCCTTCGCGTGGGACGGGAAAATACCGCGGTACCCGGAGAAAACCCACGCGTGCGCGGGAGGTGATGAGCAAATCTCCTCGCAGACGGATTGTGCGATTTCCTCACCCCCCCTTCCCCGTGTCGCGGGGCTCCCAAACTTGACGAGCGGAAGCACGCAGAAAGGTATGGTTGTACCCATGATGAGACGCCAGTCTTTCGCAGGTTAATTTAGTCTATCCATCCATTTTCAGAAACCGCTTAATCATGTACAGGGTCGCGGCGAGCCGGAGCCCGCCCCGGCAGACACAGGGCGCAAGGCAGCGGAACACCGAGGATGGGACGCCGGTCCATCGCAGGGCGCCTGGGGAGCAATTTAGTCAGTTCGCCAATTAATCTGGCAGCATGTCTTTGGACTGTGGAAGGAAACCGGAGTGCCCGGTGGCGAAAACCCACGCGGACACGGGGAGAGAACGTGTTATCTCCACACAGAAAGCCCCCCGAGCTGAGATTCGAACCCGCGACCTTCTTGCTGTGAGGCGGCAGTGCTACTAACAGCGCCACCGTGCCGCCCCATTATTATTTATCCTTTTATTATTTTAATTCGAACATCATTGTTACTGTACACGTGTGGCCAAACTCCAAAAGGAATCGCACGTAATGAGGAGCAGACGTTTTGTGAATTACAATCCACACCAATTAATTCTGACTTGGAAAGCCTCCTCACAGACAGGCTAATTACCGTAAAAATATGATACTTTCGACTATTAAAGGGAGTGGAGTGGTGACGCAGTGGGTGCCACACAGCGTTATGAATTTGACAAGCTGAGTATAAATCCTGTTTTATTCCATGAGGCCTCATAGTGTAAAGTGGGTCTCCGCTACACCAACCCACACTGGCCAGTGTGGTGAAGTATGACCAAACAAGCCCCACACACCCACGAGGCGTGGAGAGGTCCTCAATCACGAGTAGGTTGACGAAGGACCCCGAATTATTGTATTAAATCCTTCGGTTGAAAATGTTTCTAACAAAAACCTAACGCCTCTCCCCACACACAGCCAAATGTCACAACGTGAAATCATTTTGAAATATCTCCCTCCCCTCCCATCGCAGATAAGTGACCATTCATACAATTTCCATTGATATTCTTTCGATGCAGCGAGCCGAGGCTTAGCCTAATCCATTCCGATCTCATATCAGGGATTTATAGGGGACACCGCTGAACGTGCGGGCGAGCGGCGTTACGTTCCCTCATCAAGGAACACTTAGCGCTTCGCCGCTTGACATTTAAACGTCCCGATTAAATAAATAAATTCCACCGACGCGGGGAGAGGAGCAGGAGGCTAGCGGAGCTGGGTTCACTGTCACGTTTCAGTCAAAGCCTCCTGGTTATAATAATAATAATTTTACATTTATTAGGCGCACATATTCATTCAATGTCGAAGGTATTCGTTCGACGAGAGAACGACTCAGAGGCGTAGCGAGGAAAGCGCAGAGAGGCGGAGGAGGCAGCCAGGCGATTTTCCGGCGTCAGATTGCCACACACTGCTTCATATATATTGTGATGTTATCGGCCAAATAATGAATGAGTGTTTTTTTTTTACTTGTGGGAGGAAACCGGAGAACCCGGAGGAAACCCACGAGGACACGGTTAGAACACCCTGCGTCCCACCCTGCGTCTAGCCCTGCCGTGCGCTCTGCACCTGCCGGGATAGGCTCCAGCAACCCCCGTGAATCCATACAGTAGTAAGCAGGTACCGAGAATGCGTTGCAAGAAGCAGACATGCCACAGCGTCTCAGGAACACCGCTTATAAATTTAGAGAAAGCGGACTCCATTGATTTGATTTGAAAACCTGAGCAACTGGTGATGCGAGCAATTAAATCAACGAGGTCGGGGTATCCATTGTTTTCACATCGATTCGAAAGATCCACAGCCGTCGTTACAGCCTCTGCACCCCCCGCCCCCCCGTTATCTACCGATGACCTCAGCTGATTGTGAGCCTCAAGGACAACTACATTCGTGCGCCGCGTAACGTCTGTTCGGGAGAACGTCCGACCACATAACCGTCCGTGGTCCCGTAGGGCTATAATAGAGTACAGATGTCTTCTAAGTCACAATAAACGGCTATAATAATAATAGCGTTTTATACAGCGCCTTTCACCCGAGGGTCCCAAAGCGCTGCACAAAAGGGCCGCGCGAAGAGAACGGCATGTCAACAATGAAAAAAAAAAAGCCAAACGAACAGAAAAAAAATTAAATGATTAAGGCTGCTTAGAATATACTTTACTTTCTATCGTTAGTTTAACGTGACTTTCCCTACTTGCAAATAAAAAGTTTGCCGTATGACAGCGTATGCTTGGACTCGAAGGCAGCAGCATCCAATCACGTGCATCTCGCCGGATATATTAGCTGAAATACAGTACTGTATGTGGACGGTATCTTGGCTATTTAGTCAATAAAGGTACACTACAGTATCCCACCGCGACCCTCACCAGGACAAGCGGTTTAGAAAATGGATGGATGGAGGTACACTACAGTATCCCGTATAGCTTTGCTAAGTATATAACGTGGTGTTCGCACAACGTCCAAATCACACAACGTCCTATTTCATTGGCTCACATTAAAAAAAAAACCTATTTCGTGAATCCAAGGTTCCCTGAATC
>JAZEWU010000047.1:1149576-1168796 GCA_036362915.1 Geotria australis | reverse complement strand
CACATTAAAAACTATACTTCTAAACACATAACAATATCTATTTTTCACAGTGCTACTACACATTTTACATACACAAAATTACCGACAAACTATTGCGCTGCATAAACTACTCAAGAACATGTGCAGCACTATTTTCCCGTTTGCAAAGACGCTAGTTAGAACTAAGAAACAATATTGCAGCCACACAAGTTTCGCTAGCATAGACCCCCCCCCCCTTGTGGATGCAGTTAGTGGCTGAAATATTTGAAGGCACTTAGCTAACAGCCGTGGGTGTTATCGACATCATGCATTGCGCGCTTAAGGCAGGGTGGGCAATGCAGTGGTTACATCTGCACCGCACACTTTTCTCCCACGACTAAAAAACACTCATGAATTGGCCTACAACATCATGATAGATTGGAAGCAGTGTCTGGTGGGTTGGCACCGGCCGACCACCTGACTCACCCCTCTTTATAGTTTCCTCGCACCTCCGTTTCTCATCCATGACCAGGCGCATAATTGGTGCAGTGCGTTACAAATCGCATGATTATTATTACTACGAGCTATTGCGGAGGGTGCCCTTACGGCAATAACCACCATTTTTTGGTAGAAATAATTTACAAGCACAAGATTAAAATACAACACTTGTACAAACGCCACATTTTCAACACGTTGCAAGCTTATAATAATAATAGCATTTATATATGACAGCAGACTGGCGGAGTGGTGTAACACTTGTGTTCTCAAAAGCAAATGGGACCGGGGTTCGATACCTGACTCGGGGAACCTTTCTGCATGGACTTCACCCCCCTGTTCTGCTTGCGTTTCCTCGGGGAGGTAATGTTCAAAGGTGTGTAAGTGTTGTGCACCCGTCGATATATTGGAGAAAACGAGCAAGCACATACAGCAGAGTGGAAGTTTCAGCAAAACGTTGGTAACATCTTTGAAGGTAAGTGCTGTATGTTCTCGCTCGTTATCTCCAACACATCGACGGGTGCACAACACTTACACACCTTTTTACATGACCTAAACTCATAAACAGAGCTTCACTATGGATAACATTGGCCATGAAAGCCTTCAAGTTAATTTTAGTTTCGCTCTACTTATGGCTTATCAGCAGGGCACAGCCAGCTGCTCTCTGCCACTTCGTACATCAAGGCAACTCTAAGGAGCCGCCGATTCCATCTTCATCTGGCCGCAGCTCATAACCACAAAAGGCACACGGGATAATGTCTTCTGGATGCAATAACATCCAGCCGGCTAATGAAAACGAACCCATCGGTCGCGGTAAAGAATGAATGGGCGTCATTTTCAAGCCGATGGGGGTCAATTCCAACGGGAGAGAGAGCAAATTGTATTTTTCTTCCGTTCATTCATTATCGTAGACCTGTTTTATAAGCATATAAAACCCAGTCAATGCACGGGCGACAATAACTTTCCGCGGCAGCCCGTTTGGCCAACAGGATTACAGAGTCATTATCATAAGGCAGTTATTGCAAATGTGATCATTAGACCATGCAGCGTTGCCATAATACACAGTAAATACTACACGGGGCGACCTAATCCACATACGGAAACACCTCCATATCGCCGACGCTAAACAGATTGCGTGTGTCGTTGAGTGAAGGTGCTGCCCTGCATTAGCTCGCTCCAAGCCGCGGATGGAAGGGGTCCCCAGGATGGAAAACTAGCCAGATACTCAATCAGTGGGATGTTGGGCGGCAGGGTGGCGCGGTGGCAACATCTGTGCCGAATATGTTAAAAAAGGTCTTGCCTGAGGCAGTTCGATTCCTGGTTCGGGCACCTTTCCGTGTGGCAGTTTGTGTTCTCTCCTTGTTCTGAATAAGCTTCCTCCCAGAACTAAAAAGAACACTCATTAATTGGTTAATAACATCATAGACTTAATCTGGGTAACGTTAGCGCCGGCTAACCATGTGGTTGCCTTCCTCTCCACCTCTCCGCGATTTCCTCGCGTGATCGACTCGTTTTCTCTTCAAACAAACACCTTCGACACTGAACGAATACTGCGCCACGCGTTATAAATTCTAATATTATTATATCGGCAATCTGTAACACGCCGGCCAGACCTCTCGGAAGAGGTGGGAGGACCCATCGTTAGGCCACCACCGCCCGCGACCCGCCGATCGACCGTGTTGAACCCCCGTGTTCATCACTGCCGAGCGAACAGACACGGAGCGATTTAGAAAGCGCGCGTCTCCTGTCATCTGCCGCAACGGGAGATTGAATCGAACGGCCAACCCCGTGGTTACAAGTCCAGCGCGCCGAGCATTACGCCCCACAACCGTCGCGTTTCCTCCGTTTACCCCGAACGCTTTGCAGCGATCGCGCCCTCGTAGCATCTTGAATACGCGACGATCACCAGCATGCATCATCTGCCGTTTTGCATCGGTTAAACGCCCTTCGGTGAGAATTGCATCTTAAGAGCTGCTCTTTCGGGATAACCATTGCAAGCGTTCCTAATCCCTCGCCAGCGCTTTGTGACCCTCGGGTGAAAGGCGCGATATAAAATGCTATTATTATTATTCCGAAAGACCAGCTAGGTAACGATGCTTATATACCGGGTCCGTGAACGCCAACATCAATACACCCCTCGGTAAATCATTATAAAACATCAACTATACAAAACCGCTCTCTCCAGTGCACGTGGAATGACTTGGACAGCCTGGAGAGTTGTGCAATCGTTACAAAGGGTACGTCGCCCCTCCGTAAAACAGTGCAGTCTCGGCATAACAGCGACCTATATGCAGGGGTCGATACGGACAACGTGAATCATACAAAACACAGTCCGGCCAGAATTCCATTCAACAATGTAAATATCTTAATAACAATAAGAGTTAATCAATTCCTGGTACAGGGACGGTCTTGGCTTGCGATTATACGGCCAGGCTGCGATTGCAAATCGGCAAACCCGGGCCAATGTTCCTAACACTTAATCCCCAGCATGCGATGGGGTCCTTTAGTGTAAACAAACAGCGAGGTCTTCGTGTTTCAAGTGGGCAATGTCGCAATGCAGAGAACAGCCCAGCAGCAGCAGCAGCAGCAGAAAGCAGCAGCACTCAGTCACCAAGGGAAACCGACGGGCCACTTTGCGCCGGAACTCAGAAGCACTCAACCGAGCGGAGAGGGCGAACGCGCCGAGGGCACGAGACGCGTCGCGGGACGGACGTCGCATGCCACGCGACGACGCGGCGGCGTTTCGCTCAGAGGTCAAGAGGTCACGGGCCACCGCCGTCGGCGGCACGGCTGGTCCGCTCGGAGTCGCGAAGCGGCGCGGGGTTCAGCGCAGAGTCCAGAAGATGATTTGCTTGTCCTCTCCGCCGCTGATGAGCGAGCCCTTCGCCTCGTTCAGGTGGAGACACGTGACGGCCCCTGCGGTGGCGGACGCACAGATCGTCATCAACGTCACCGTCGCGATCGCAAATCGTCAGCGGGAGGTCATCGTTAATCGCCACCGGCATCAACAGTCACGCGTTAAGTTGTCACCAACTGTCGTCGCACTCACCGCCGTCATCACACGCGATCGTTACACATGAATCATGAATCAGCGTGACGATCAATAATCGTCACGGCAGATGGGGGCTACAAGACCGCCCCAACCACCTGTGAATGTGGAGAAGCAGACCATACTATGGAGCACTGGCCTTGTCTGCGCCCTACTACCCAACCTCCGCAGCTCAAAAGACCTTGCGGAGAACTGTGTAAATAAATGGGAAACTGTCATATAATAACCATTACGCTTCGAAGAATCAAAAAGAAGAATCACGAATTGTAATCATCCGCCATCATCTTCAACCTCAACCACACTGTTATCTTACTGCAGTTGCACTAGAAATTGGGGCACAAAAATTTATTTATGAAAGTGGTTTTTATCCAAGGTTAAAAATGCATTGTTAAACTATTACTGCATGTCCTTTAATATTAACCAAACGTTATACCATTGCCAGCACATGATTGGAGCGTTCACCCATCACAAAGCAGCTATGGGACAATTTTTCTTGCAATACTGCGATGTTTAAATAAACAAAAACTTTGGAGAAAATAAAAATAAAAACCTTGCTGGCATTTAACATTATCTCTCTGGTTTAATTTTTTTCTAAAACCCATCAGACACATTCCCCCAGCGTCTGACCTGGCCCTGAACACTCAAAGCTGCCGTCACCTATGGCAACACAGCCGTGACTTATCAGCAACAGAGTGACGGGAAGGCGTAGAAACATCCCTGGGACGAAACAAGACACAACGACAGTTAATGATCAAGCAACTTATTTTCTGCCTGGTCAATGTATCTTTGCTTTACCATGGGATGAATCAAACTCCACTTTGATTAGCGAAATGAACTTGGCCCGCCGGGGTTTCCCTTAAGCGTGAGCGAGCGTGCGTGTGCAGGCGTGCGTGCGTGCGTGAGCCAGACCAAGGGGAGCCAACGGATCGAAGCAGAGTGGCAGGGGGACAGCAATCAATTATCTTCTTCAATTCGATTAAGCCGCGCTCGCCACGATGGAAAGCGGCTTCTTTGCGAGCCCCACGCTGGCTCAATTTGTCATGCAAAGTGGACTTTAATTCATCTGATGCTGCGCGGCGGGCGCGGCGTTCGACCGCACGACCCGCGGCCCTTCCCGCCCCCAATGTCCTTGGGAGAAAAATGTGGTTTGCGATAAGAAAATCGCGATTTGCTGGGACAGGAAGGTCCCGGGTTCAAATCCCGGCTCGGAGGGCCTTTCTGTGTGCAGTTGGCACGTTCTCCCCGTGTCCGCGTGGGTTTTCGCCGGGCACTCCGGTTTCCTCCCACAGTCCAAAGACATGCTGCTGCATAGATTAATTGTTCCTGCGGAATAAATTTACCCCGGTGCCCTGTGATGGACTGGCGTCCTATCCTGGGTATAGCCCTGCCTTGTGCCCTGTGTCTGCCGGGATATGCTCCGGCACACCGCAACCCTGTACAGGATTACGCGGTTTCTGACGCTGATGATGATGATTTGCTGGGAGGTGGCTGAGAGGTCAGGTCGGACGGCGAGCCGGCACGGCCGACAGCCTCGGTTAGAAGCCAGATTGCGCACGCCTGTGATTAAAGTAGGTCCTCAGGTCTAGCAACTTATCGGCCTCGTCACCAATGCGTCCCAGTATAGAAGAGTAGGCCAAATACCCTCGAGCAGAGAGGTTCTCTATAGAGCTCCTCTCTAGTGGGGCGCTGTCTATAGTGAGCGTACTGCCACTTCTTTGAAAGACGTCTGGCCAGGGTGGACGAAGAGTAGGCCAAATGCCCTTCACCAGAGGGGGTCTTTCTCTCTCTAGAGGTCCCTCTAGCAGAGGCCCATCAGCCAGCAGTGACGCGAACCAGCAACTGTGGGGGCTGCGCTCTAACCGTAGCCGTTTTCAAATAAATAATAAACCTTACTCATAGGCGTAGGAGCAAACGTCGCTCCGCTAACGAGCGTGACAGTTACATTACGTCGTGGTTGTTTTGTTTTTATGCAAAGCACTTTGGAGACACCGCAGTTCGCATTAAGCGCTCTAAAAATGGAAAGCCTTATCGTGCTACTCTGACCTTGTGGCCCGACATTCTGGCTCTCTAAGAGCAATCTCAAGTGTGTGTGTGTGTTTCCCTGGTGCTAATCACGCCGGCTGACGTGGGAGCTCTCGCATTCGACACAGGCGGAGTGTTGGCATGTGTGAGCGGGCGAGGCGGGATGTTTAACATCAGCGCGCACGTTAAATCAAAAGCACCGAGCCAAACCGCGCGCAGAAACAACACAGTGGCTGAGACGCATGCATGCAAAATTGCAAAACGCACGGCCTTTTTTTTACAACGTAATAGATGCAGTCGCGGATGAATAGGGTGCGATTGACGATGGTCCCACATTACAGGAGGCGTGTGTTGTGCAATTCCTGCAAGAATATTATTCGAGAACAATGAGAATCCTCGTTATTTTGGACGGCGCGTTTCCTGTCGGAAATATGTCAAAGCGTTGCGCATAAAGTATAAAGTACATGAAATATAAAATAAACGCTACACTCACACGAGTGGATGAAATCCAATCGGAATATAACACGGCTCTTTATAATGGCAAAGACAAAGATCCCCCCTGTAGCCTTGGCAGACTGTAGTGTCAAGTGCTGTTATCGAGCAACTATGAAAGTCGACACGGCACACGAGGGGGTGGGTGAAAAGCACCACGCCCGGCCGCCTTTGTCTCCCTAGTGACGATGTTTACACACCGCACTAGGTAATCATTTGAGGCTGAGTCAACCTACGGGAGAACCAGAACCGGTTCAGAAAATCTTCACTGGTGTTGGCCGTGAGCGGGCTTCGAACTCGGGTTTGCCAGGTTTGTAGCCGAGTGCGCTAACCACTGAGCCGCCACTCCGCACACACACACACATATAAAGGTATCACCAGGTGCGGCACGCGGATTGCAATTCTCATTGCTTCTGATTTCCCGTGGACACTCACCGTTGTGGCCGGGGATTCTGCTGGTGAGCTCCAGGGTGGTTCCGTTCCACACGCGGAGCTCTCCGTCCTGGCTGCCCGTCAGCGCGGTGTGGCCGTCCCAGCAAACGCACCTGCGAACCGTGCGCGGAAACCACAGTCCCTCGTCAAATGTTATCCCCGCCCTCGAGTCGATCGGCTCTTTTAAGCAGTCGTCAACGCAAGTTCCGTTTCGCGCCGACAGAGCCGCGATACGAGCAACGGACCCCGCGCGGGCACGCGGCGGCGAAACGTAAAGGCGCAGCCCCGCCAATTCCTCGCGTCGTGGAAGAGCCGGCGGCGTCTAAGATTTACCGCACACGCGATTAGCGGACCGGTTAATTGTGGTGAACCCAATGAACCCAATTATAACGGTCGGATGCACGGTAAGGAAGGCGGGGGGCGGGTGGTTTAACAAACCTCGCCCTATCGCTTCAAATGCCGCGGCACGAGAAAAAAAAAAACCCGGCAATCTCTGCATCGTCCGGTCCAGCGTGCTGGCCCGTTACACCGTGGCGGCATCCTCGCGATGTCAACACGACGGATATGAAACGCGAGCGTCGAGGATGGCGACAAACCGACCGTGCGGCGACTCGTCACGCATCTCACCCACGCAGCGCCGCGCTGCGCGTCGCTCTCATCGCGACGTCGATTCCTAAGCGTCGTCGAGCAGGCGCCCGATCGCGCGTGTAAATTACTCGCGTTTTCTACGTGATGCAAATTACGGCGTGCGACGCGAGGCGCTTTAACCGAGAATAATGAAATCACTGTGTGAGAAATAATATTTATCGGTTATCGCGGACAATCGTCCTCTCCATCATGTTCAATAAACGTTGCATCTTTGGACCACTGAACCTCATATAGCGCGGCGGCCGTGTAGCTCTGTGCTATTATTTAACGTCTCGAAATCTCGGCGTATCAAATAGATATTCCCGGTAAAAGCGACTTACGGCGTACCGCGTACATGCATATCGCATGTAGATTATATGCTAATCGGGCCGTGAGGTGAGATTCGCTCGTGTGCAGGGGCTACGTGGATTGCCGTGGAGACCTTGAGGAATTGCAATGGCTTGGGAAGGTCTCGGAGATCAGAAATACGCACGAAGGCCAGGAGGGAAGGGGGGAGAAACTAAGTAGGGGAAGGAGAGAAAGGACGCAATTAAGGGGTCTCCAAAAGCACGGGGGTTGAAGAGGGAGGCTTTGAGGGGAGACTTGAAGGTAGAGAGGGAGAGGAGACCAGGTGTAGTCGCCTGGGGAGAGAGTTACAGAGGGTGGGGGCGTCTCAGTAAAAAGTGCAGCCGCCAACGCTCGGAGACCCATAGACTAATACAGAGACCCACAGGCTAATGCAGAGACCCACGGATTAATAGGGACCCATAGACTAATACAAAGACCCACAGACTCACACGTTTAACAGAGTGGCCCCCCCACCAATGGTACAGCTGCAGATCCATCCGGGGAGCTGAGGGGACCGGAGGGAGCGCTGGGTCACAGGGTTCGAGGAGGGTGCAGACACACGGACGAGATGGCGAAGGCAGAGTCGGCGAGGCCTTAGATGGATTTAACCATCGGTGGTCTCCAAGCTGTCGATCCGCGATCAACTCGCCGATCGCAGTCTTGAACTGTCCATCTTAATGCAGCCGCCACGGGCTTACGTGTAATGAGTCGCATCACCGTGCAAGTGCAGACGCAGATTAAACGGCAAATCCCTTCGGCAGTCGATTACTTACGGTAACTTTTCTGAAAACGATCCATAAACTAAGCACACGCCAGCGCTATGCACAGCGAACATTTAAAAAAAAAAAAAATTCTAAAGGGGATCTTGGGTTTAAAAAAGGTTGGAAAACGCACCGACCTACATCGACACTGGGCCGGCTGTCGTGTCGCGCGCACCGCCCGGCGCTGGTCGGGAGCAACCAACCGGGAACATCGTACGAGAGGCTGGCGAGGCGAACGGCGCCTGGGATTGCTGCGCCCGCGCGCGCCACTGCGCCGCCGCATATTTTATCGCGGCGGGGACAAACTGGAGAGCGTGGCGGTCTCCCCCCCCCACCAAGGCGACCGTGAATTTTTCACCATGCCGCGTTTCCGAGAAATGTCACACGTTTTTAAAAAAAAAACCGCGCGCGCGTGTGCATATACAATAGTCCCCAATTATTCTGATGTTTTTTTTCTACTCTTTCGTTAGCTTATTGTATTATCACTGTTACCGTCGTCTTTCAAATCCGTCTCGTGGCAAGATGTGGGGGGAAGAAAGATTGCCGGAGACGGTTCATTTCGGAATGGGCTCTAATACGAGACGGGAAGGAAAACCGCAAGCGTAAGCTCGACAACAAAAAAAAAGTTCGATTGAATAGTGCACCGTGTGTTCAATCGGAGAATGCAATGCAGACAGGATTCAATTGTGCTTCCTCGAGAAAAATAATCACTTTGGCATCTTGTCTAGTAGTAGTAATAATAAGAACGTACATCCCTTTGTCAGGGTGGCGCTGAGAGAACATCCACACATCATAGAAAGAAGCTCCTGCCCGTGGCGGTTCGCTTCCCGACTCGAGTGCCTTTCTGTGCGGAATTTGTGTGTTCTCCGCCTTTTCTGTGTGGGATTTCCTCTGCCTTCTCCGGTTTCCTCCCACAACTAAAAGAATCCTCATTAATGAATTGGCCGATGACATCGTAACATATAGGACGCAGTAGTGTCTGGCGTGTAGCCGCCGGGTGACCGCGTTGTTGCTTCCCTTCACCTCTCTGGTTTCCTGCAGCACCTTGGGACCACTGGGTGAAAGGCGCTATTATATCAATTACATAAATTATAATTATTAAAATTGGTTGCTCTTCAGAGCTGTTCTTTCAGCATAGTCGTGTCGAGCGCTCTCCCTCTCATCAGGCTTGAGGAGGTTTCCAACGTGGGAGGCGAAACGTCGCGAGCAAGAAAGGGAAATTGCGCGATCCCGAAAGAACAGCTCTGACGAGCAACCATCGTGAATCGAGCCGTGAAAACCTACACCAGTACATTATTATAATCATCCACTGCGAGACTGAAGGCTCTCGCTTGGAGCGCTTCGCTTCATCCGATTCCCGACGAAGCTCCCAGCGCGCGGAGCAAGACGTCGAAGGTCGGCGCCGACAAGACCCGCGGCGCGGCCCGGAACCGCAATCGGAGCGCCGAGCGGGAGCGGTAGCGGCGGCGGCACAAGCACGCGGTTAAACGACGGTGGCGCGGAGCGACGCTCACCTCTGGGGTGTGTTCGCCAAACACGACGCGGTCACGGTGCCAGTTTGCACGTCGACAACCTTCAGGTATCCGTCGTTGCCGCAGCTCAGCAAGTGCCGCCCGTCTGTCGACAAGCGCGCGCGCACACGTGTAGAGACGGAGATGGGGTTAAGTGCTCCAACGTTGGAAGCATCCTGATTCCAACGTGGGAGGCGAAACGTCGCGAGGGAGGGCGCTCGACATGGTAATCCCGAAAGAACAGCTCTGAAGAGCAACCATCACGAATCTAACGGTGAAAACCTACATCGGTGCAACCCAGATAATCGCCATGGCGTGATCGGCGAGTCAACCGCCAAGCGGATTTCCCTATTTGTTACGATGGATTTTCTTGTCATTATTTACAGATTTGACGGCAAAGGGCCGTAAACGATTGCGCTAATTATTACTTGGCTAAGGGGGCCTGCTGTGGGGCTAATGGTAAAACCTGGCCAATCCCTTTGTGTGATCGCAGTGCCGGTGTAGCGTGTAATGATGCACGACCCGCACTGGGCACTCATTACCGGTTAGGCAGCGCACTCAGGAGCCGATCACTCCTCGCCGCCCTCGTTAATCCGCAGGTCAGCCGGAACTTAACCCTAGCAGGCCGGCTCTCACTCAGGTTCGACAACCAGCCCTTACCATACGGCTACACCGAGTTTGAAAGAGGAACGCGTAACGTGGAGAACACACACACACACACACGTCACATACGTAGCTTTAATCTAGGTGCAGCAGTCGACACAGGAGATCCATGCGTGGAGAGATGATTAATCGTAATGATGTCACTAGCTATAGCCGTAGCCCTTACAACGATGCAAGGCTTCATAATACCCTACTCCTAGTCCTAGATTGGGCCCCGATCCTAGACCTAACCCTAGCACTTGGCTATAACCCAAGCTCCTAGCCCAAACTATAACCATAGTCCTAACCCTTGCGCTCAACTATAACCCAAGCACCTATCCCTAATCCTAGCGCTAACTATTCACCAAAGCTCCTAGTCCTAACTATAACCCTAGCCCTAACCCTAGTGCTTAGCTGTAACCCAAGCACTTATCCCTAACCCTAGTGCTTAGCTATAACCCAAGCACCTACCACTAACCCTCGCAATTAGCGATAACCCAAGCAGCCAGCCCCTAACCCTAGCGCTCGGCTACGAGGGACGAGCTCGCAGCCGGATCGCTGACTCTCACCGGGGCTGAAGGCGATGTCGTTGACGGTGCCCGCGTGGGCGTGCAGCTGCCTCAGCACCACGTGGGCCCCCAGATCCCAGATGGTCACGTGACCGTCCTTGGCTCCGGACGCCAGCATCGTGTTGGCCTCGTTCACGTGCATGCAGCACACCTTGGGGGGGGGAGGGGGTCGGTGAGCACACCTGTTTCGTCTGTCTTGGGACTCATCGGCGCCGAGCGCCCGTGCCTCTGCGTCAGCGGAAAGCGAGCCGGCTCCGATTTATAAAGACGATTTGTAACGTCTCGGCGCTAACTCGTTTGACGTCTAAGGTGTTCGTTGGATGAGAGGACGACTCGGAGGCACGAGGAAATCGCAGAGGCAGCAGGCGGTCACGTGGTTAGCCGGTGCCGTTCCTGTGGCCGCCCGGCCAGGGCCATCGCGCGAGTAATAAATCGGCTTTCGTTTGTTGATGCTTAACGATAAGATGGCTTGCTGTCGGTAGACAGGCGGAAGGCAGCCACACGGTTAGCCGGATGATAGTTTCCAAGAAATCCCTCACTGTGGCTTTCCAATCAAACTTAGGACTTTTTTAACGACCCGCTTATCCTATTACTCCCAGTACAATATTGCACTTAATAAATTACTTACGATTGCCTGCCAAACTGAACGAGATATCAATAGATAGTGGGGTTTTTTTTCTCCTCCCGGCCGGCGAAAATTAATTTCGCCAGCCCGGTTAAATGCAGGATAAGCAACTGAGCACCGCTTTAACAAATTTGTTATTAACTGCTGACATTTGCCAATTCGAAAGCGATGCAAAACATCGACCGTGCGACAGGACGCAAGCAACCCGTACAATCGTTACTGGAAGCGTTTGTTCATTGAGCGGCCGGCGGTTATTTATTTATTAGCGGTCACCGATCAAGTCTTACCCCGGCATCGTGTTCCAGCTCAACAAGAAGCTCACAGCTGTTCCGTCGCTGATTCACCAAGTCTTCAGCTCGGCAGGACCACATCTACGGGGACGAAACGACAGATAAACGCAGTCACTCCGATGAACGATCACTATTATGCTGCCGCGCCCCCCCAGCTCCCCCCGTATAGCCCAAGGCTGTCAGAGAAAGTGCTGTTTGCGGGGGATCTGCTGACGATCGCTTGGCTCTAGGAGGAGATGGTGTCGCTACGGTTGGATGCGTTTATTTTCCCATCGTCGTGTTTATGCACCACACAAGGTGCTTATTTAATGCCGAGTAGACATCGGATCGGATCATTGCCACTGATGTTGACCTCGGCCTGGAATCGAACTTGGAGGTGGGTGAGTCCATAGCGCTGTTCGCCAACCGCTAGCACAGCCGCTTTCCATTCATTCATTCATTAGCATTCATTCATTGTCAGAAACCGCTTAATGCTGTACAGGGTTGCGGTGAGCCAAAGCCGATCCCAGCAGACACAGGGCGCAACGCAGGGATATACCCAGGATGCGACACAAGTCCATCATAGGGCACCAAGGGCAATTTAGTCCGCAGGCCAATTAACCTACGCAACAGCAGGCCTTTACACTGTGGAAATCGGAGTAACCCGGCGGAAACCCACGTGGACACTGTGAGAACATTCAAACTCCACACAGAAAGGCACCCGAGCCGGGGAGCGAACCGGGGTTTTCTTGCTGCGAGGCGGCAGCGCTACTCACTGCCGTTACCATACCGGCCCGCTTCCTCGCGCACACACACGCGACATTACACACACAGCCCCCCACAGTTCCGCTCGACCGCAAATCAACCGCAGACTCGCCCGGAACACGGCAAGTTACGGAATGACAAACGCCCGTTCATACACACGTCCGCGGCTCCTCCACGGGCGAGTAAACACGCGCATCTGCACGGAGCCCGCATTCATCTCACTTTAAGGTACAAGGTAATGTAGCGTTGTGAACACATTGATCAAGCCGCTCTCGCGGCCGGAAGCAATCGGACGATTCGCTCTAGCGCGCGTGTAGAGCCCCTCCAAGTTAATCCGCTGCTGGATGATCGTCCGCGCGTGCCGTGCGGGTAGTGCGGGTTATGTTGACCGTGCTTCGCCCGACGCCCAGTTTGCACGGGGTAGGGAAGGCAGGGATCGAGTAGGTAGTCGTAGAACTACGGATTTTTCTGAACTGGCCTCTGCTGGACAGCCACACAGCACAGCCCCACAGCCAGCTATAACAGCCTGGGATGCATTGTGGTCATCTATCCAAACACTATCCAAGCTTGCGAGATTTGTGACAAAGCAAAGCAGAAAGTGGAATCTTTTCCGAGCTGAGCCTTGCTTTCTGTAATGGTGTTTTTTTCAATCCGCAATGCGTCTTGTTTTAAATATTCAGCAACAATTTCGGAAAAACGTCATTTTTGTCAAATTCAACCAGGGCCATAATACATAACGTAGCTCGTGTAAACAAAGCGAAAATTGCGTTGGCTTTGGAAGATCAAGGGCATGTTAAATTGCTTTAAATACATTTCGGTGTAGATCTCGTCGTCAATTTGTTCACAGCTGCAGAAGAATCAAATAAATATGATTTGTAAAGGAAAAACAAAATGCACCAAACCCGTCAATAACATCACGTGTAGTCTTTAAAGAAAAAATATAAAAAAGGTGACGTTTCGGAGCAGTGGCCCGTCTTCAAAGCACAAGGGTTATATTAACACACGCGCAGAGTTGTTTTTTGTTCAGTGTGCTTGTGCACCACTGCCAATGTTAGCAGCTGCGTCACCAAATCACGATTTCAAGTGTCATATGGAATTATTTTCCTGCGGAATATCCAATTGGCAGAGGTAAGAAAGCAACAAGGGCGTTAAGTTCGGGGCAAACAGTTCTCAACTACGCGGTGAGAGATTAAATTCGTTTAATGCTGTGTGTTTAAACACAAATGCCATTGCCTGTAATCACTCTCACTGTTGTGTTACCCACCGAAGCGGTGGCTTTAATTTTCTTTTAACTCCACCATCGTTCAGCCCCGTTAGGAAATAACGCATCGGAACTTGCTACTTACAACAGCGCCCAAAGACATATTTGTGGTATTGCATTTCTTTGCAAGCTGACAGGCTGCACAAAAGTTTTGTCAGCAAAACAAATAGTAAAAGATGAAGTAACAAAACATACATATTTGCACGCGTAAAACCCTAAACTATGTTGTGTTGGGAACACGAGCGACGCTTTAGTGCCACATGGCAGCCGACGTGCAGAGAGACTGGCTGCCACCATCGTCAACATCAGCAATTCTCATACATCGAGCCGCCGTGAATTTATTTTTTCCTCGTTAAGTAACGAAATGAAGGGCTGGTAGCGGCAGTGAAGCAGTTAGTGCGTCACGCTTTGAACCTAGTACGCAGAGTTTGATTCCTGGCCACGGTGAACACGAGTGGCGAGTGGCATATGAACTGGCGGTGGATAACCGCCCTTCAAACCGCACTGACCACCACTGTGAAGTACAATCAATCAACCCGCGTGGCGATTGCAGCATGGGGAGGCCTTCATCCATCAGTCGATTGGAAATAGGCTGTACATCATTTATTAATGCTTTCCAACTAAGGTTCAAAGCGTTCGTGCAAAGGCTCTGTCCGGCTGTCCGTCTTATAAAGATGAGCCCCAATATAAACAAAATGTTATTTATATCGTATCGAGCTATTCAGGACTTATCAAATAGCATAAAAAAACGTAAATACAAGGCATCCCATATAAATGGAACCGTAGGGATGCTTGTTCTGTAGTAACAGCTGACCTCTTAAATAGGGTTCAGCGTAATTCTCTTGACAGAGTACAAATGTGTAAGGATAATAATGGTCAACATATCGAACGGATTATATGCATGAAATACATTTTCAAACACAGTGAGGTTCTGTTTATGAGTTTAGGTCATGTGAAAAGGTGTGTAAGTGAAGTGCATTTTCAAACCTTTCCATTCTATGTTTTGCTCCATATGTATTCGCTATGGTTCCATGTATATGGGACACCCTGCAGTTTTCCATTACCTGTGTCTGTAAAAAATCATCTCCCAAATACGTCACAACCACGCGTATGCACGACTGTTCTTTGCAGTGTAGGTTTTTACGGCTCGATGTATGGGGAATTGCTCTCGAGCGCCGCTCTTTCAGGATAGCCGTGTCGAGTGTTCCCGCTCTCTCCTTCGCGACGTTTCACCTCCGACGCATCATCATTCCTCCTAGCGTTCATTTAATAACGAAACTAAACTCCAGCACAAACAATACTCGGACCAAAATCGGAAATGGCTGGCCCGGTGGGCGGGCGGGCGAGGGATCGAGCGGTTGGGTTGGCGAGCGGCTGAGCGGGCGAGCTGCTGAACAGGAGGAGTTCTCCGGGGTTCGTACCTTGACCGTCGAGTCCCAGGAGGCGGTGTAGAGGATGTCCGAGTTCCAGCAAACGCGCGACACGGCGTCGTCGTGACCCATCAGCGTGTCGTGCCTGCGGCCAAACGCTACCGAGTAGAAGTAGCTGATGCGACGGCGCCGGGGGAGGGTGGGGGGGCGGTATGGGCAGAACGGAAACAGAAATTACATCAACGTTCTTAGTTCCAACAGCCGGTGCTGAGAGAAAGACGCGTCAATGAAATGTTATTTAAAATAATAGTAATGATAGCTGTCATCGCCCCCAAATTGTATACTGTTCGTTTGTGCCCTTGGCCACGGTGTCACGAGACGGACTATCTATTCCGGTCAGATGTCTCGCAGAGCGGCGCAACCTTTAGTGCGAGAGAATATCACTCTGGGCGGCAGGAAAGCGCAGCCGGTGACATCTGCGCCTCACAGATAGAAGGTCCTGCCCGAGGCGGTCAGATTCCCGCATCGGTCACCTTTATGTGCATAGTTTGTGTGTTCTCCCCCTGTTCTACGTGGGTTTCCTCCGGGTTCTCCGGTTTCCTCCTATGATATTAACAAAACACTCATTCATTAATTGACTGATAACAGCATGATATATAGGATTCGGTGTGTGGCAAATGTTGGTGCTAACTGTGTGGCTGCTTTCACCCCCAGCTCTGCAGTTTCCTTGCATCTCAGTCGTTCTCTCTTCAAACGAATACCTTCAACGTTGAACAAATAATGCGCGCATTATAATAGCAAATTTCATTTAATGTAAGGGGAGATCACAGAGCTACCACCAAGATCCCTTAAAGTGATCTCTGTTCCACAGATTGAGGGGGGGGGCAACACTCTTCTACTCTCTCGGCCATGAGAGTAATGGTCACCGTAGGCCAATAAGGATAGAGCTTTAAATTCTTAGAGCGGCAAAAAATATATTGTTATGCTCACAGTACACGGGTCGAATGAGGCAAGAGTCTCCGAATCAACGGGTGCAACGCGCCCGGAGACAATGTGCGCGTTACAAAAGTAGATTATTATTATTATTTAAGATGGATGTGTTCAGATCGTACGCTAACGTTACAATTGAGCCGGTGAGAAGCGGCGAGCCGGCATATCGAAAACCGTGGACGAGTGGACAGTGGACAGTGGAAAATCGGTGGCCCCGCATCAACTCTCCGTTTGACTTGTTACACGGATGGTCCCGTTCAGCCACTTGCACGGTTGTTTTATAAGGGAGAGTCGTGGTGCGCCGTAAGTGTAGCGGCGACAACAAAAAAAACACACAAAAACTAAAACGTCGATATTGCAGAGAATGAGCGCAGGGTCCCTGAGGAATTCTGCACAACTAGCAAACGAGGTGGAATGAGTGTGATGAGTGGGATGAGGGAGGAGTGGCGGGAAAGGACCAGCGACACAGCAGGCATCCGAGTGTAAATAACGCCAAGAAGTGGTTGTAGTTACATTTAGGCTAATGGAATGGAAGAAAACCACAAAAATAATAATAATAAAAAACTGTTTTCTATTCTTGAAACATTTCATGAACCCGCTAGAGGGACGGTGAATTAGCTGCATCGTGTACAGACTGCTCAAATGTTGGGCGACATAGTGGCGCCTCACAGAAAGAAGGTCCTGCCCGAAGCGGTTCGATTCCCACCCTGGGTGGCATATTGTGTGGAGTTTGTGTTGTTCTCCCCCTGTTCTGCGTGGGGTTTCCTCCGGGTTCTCCGGTTTCATTGCGCAACTTAAAAAAACCGAATTAATTTAATTGGCCAACAATATCGATAAAACGCTAATTTATAATACGCAGTGTCTGGCTTGTTGGCACGGGCTGACCACATGGCTGACTCCTCCCCCACCTCTCGTTCTCTCTTCGATCAAATAGCTATCAACGCTGAACGAATACTGTGCGCATTATAAATGTCATTTTAATCATGCATGTCTCGGTGGGGTAAAACGCCAATATTATTTTACAGATTTAGACATCTCCACACCGAAAATTTTCAAGACACGGTCCCTACTGAATCTCGAATAAGGCCCGGCAATGTTGAATGGGTACCGATATATTTTTAATCCCGTATAATGATTTCATAATACATTTTTAGAGAGTGTGCCAGGGTTTTTTTTTCCCTCCAAAATCCCTGCCGAAAATCAATAACTCATTATCAATACTAGATTTACCATAACGATCAATGCAAATAATTTTCATGTGTTATTCCGTCTATAAATAACACCTGCAAAAGCTCTACTTGTTACATGAGAAAATAAACACCATGAATAAATGAGTATACAAAAAAACAATGCTGTAAACAACTGGTAAACATTCTGCCTGAAAGACATTACTTATTTACCAAATCTCGTTGCGATGATTCAACGGGGCACTAGTAAGCAAAACATGCCATGAACCTTAATTGTCCCGCTATGCTACGATTCACTCGTTACTGTGGTGCACCGGTCCCTTCACCTCCGCGGTCGAAGTGCTCTCTGCTCTTCCTCCGACCGCCATACAGTCTCGTCCGCTGGCTATCATCCCTTCAGAATGACGCGCCGTCAATCGGATACCAGGGCGAGCCTCGTAATGTTCCACCGTCTTCACGACTCCCTGTGGAGTCACCCCCCTGGCTCTCTCGCTCCCCTCTCACCTCAACTCTACGTCTTCTTCGCGTACTCCCTCATAACTCTCCCCCTCTTATTTCACACTACACTCCCCCTCCAGGCATTGCCCGCTCCAGAAACCAATCCATTCTATCGAATCCCCCAATAAACCATCGTTCAGTGGCAGGTCGCTCATTCTCCTTTGCTGCCCCCACCGTCTGGAACTCAATTCAATGCCGTTGACTGTGGCGGACCGAGAGGCCCTGCCGCCTCAGAGCAAGAACCCCCCCGGGTTCAATTCCCGGCTCGGGTGCCGCCTTTCTGTGTGGAGTTTGCACGTTCTCCCCGTGCCTGCATGGGTTTTCGCCGGTTACTCCAGTTTCCTCCCACAGTCCAAAGACAAGTTGCCTAGGTTCACTGGCCTGCTGACTAAATTACCCGTGGTGCTCTGTGATGGACTGGCATCCCATCTCGGGTATATCCCAAGTTGTCTATTAACTTGCTTACCCCTCCCAGCTGGACAACCGTTAAAAAAATCTATATAGCTTAACGGTTCCTTTTTTTGCATTCATTCATTCATTCATTGTCAGAACCCACTTAATCCTGTACAGGGTTGCGGTGACCCGGAGCCTATCCCGGCAAACACAGGGCACAAGGCAGTATGTCTTCGGACATATTGCTGCACTGTGGTTCCTTCCACTATTCGGGGCCAAGCTGAAGACCTGTACGCCGTCTTGTGATGCGATCACACGTAGGAACAACATCAATCCAATGCGCACCGCACAGTACGGTTACGCAACACACTCGCCGCTCCAGAATCACCGGCTGCCCAAGTCTCGGGCTTGGCACGGAGGCTCACGCGAAACACAGGAAAGGCATGCTTGGATTAGTCTCCTCTGTAATTGCCACCGAGCCGCAATACGAGCCACTCGGCACAGATGGCAAGTTCCCGGCACGAGCGGATGACGCAAAGTGGCGGCACGGCAGGGGTGGAAGGTAAAGGTGCAGCCCTGCGATTGCCTGCTCCAACCACTTCCGACAGAAGGGCCATCGCTTATGTTGGTTGATTTTTTTTCTTGGTTGATTTAAATTTTGGTTATTTATGAATCTTGTAAATATTTTAATTATTGTCGGCGATTCGCATGTTTATTGTGTCGCAGGAGTCCCGTAACGAGCTTGCAAGCTTATCGAGTATTTTTCTGCTATAAGGATGTATTTTTTTGCTATAAGGATGCTCAAGAGAGCTCTGTCAAGAGGGCATTTGGGCCTACTCTTTTTAACTGGCCAGATAATTTGGAAGACGTTGAACTACCCACACATTACCCCACCACACGCGACCTGTCGATTGAAAACCCGTGGTTGTAGCTCGTTATACTGTTGGGTGGAGAGG
>JAZEWU010000047.1:1123526-1140062 GCA_036362915.1 Geotria australis | reverse complement strand
GACGTGCGTGCTCTCCAGGGCCTCGCGCTGCTTCGCCAGGAAGTCGGCCGTGTCTGTGAAGGGGCCAGGGGGACGGCGGGGTGACGACGGAGAGATGGCCACGGGTCTTACGATCGCGACGAGCGCTGTCGGAGTTAAGCACCGGGTGGGGCGTGCGATGCGGCGGCCCGGCGAGATGATGGCGCCCGGATTGCGATGACAGAAATATTTAAATCGGTTCAGTTGGAAAACAACACTTTTGCCTTTGGCAGCAATGCACAATTAACAAAAACAAAAACTCACATTCACCATTAACGTGGTTTTAAAAGGGTAGTGGACATGATGGGCAATGGCCCTTCTTGACATCAACTATTAAATACTTTCATTTTAAAGCTGCATTATTGACAAAAATCACGTCTTCTTTACTCACGACGCACACAACACACACACTCAGGACACGTGCGTTGAGCAAACTCCGGAGAAAATAAAACAGGGCAGCAACGGTGCTTGGGAACGCGACGGCGTAATTCTCCACGCAAAGGAAGGTGGGCACATTGTGGACACGAGCGCGGCTTAGAGACCGTCAATGGAGGAAGACAAAGACGGACAGGGTGGCATGATGACATCAAGGAGGGGTCGCCGAACTTCAATCCTTGAACATTTTGAAAATTCCCGACGACGCAAACGCACCGGGCGAGGCGGCTCACTCACCCTTAGCCCAAGGAGGCAGCTCCACGTGGTTGGTCCTCTGTCCACCCTGCCGCACCCCGAGCTCCAGGTTGTCAATATTTAGCAGGAAACTCGTGTCAGTGCCGTAGAATTCGGGAATGAGCTGCGGGATGGGCAGAGACACGCGACTGTCCGAGGGCGACTAGGTGGGAGGGAGGTACTTGGGGAAGTGGGGAGGAGACCGTGCTTGAATGGCGGTTCTGGTTTTATTATCCAGCGAGGAACGTTACTGCGGTGGTCAAAGCACTGTGCCATGAACCCAGCAGGCCGAGTGCGATTCCCGCCCGTAGCTTAAACATCAGTGGCAGGTGAGGTCATAACTGGCACTCGGTGCGTTGTCCATGTTTCACAACCTGCATGGACCCACCATCGTGAAGTATGGTTGAACAATAATAATAGTTAATTCCGTTTATATAGCGCATTTCACCCAAGGAGCTGCAGGAAATGGATGTGGGGGGGTGGGGGGGGCAGCCACGTGGCGAGCTGGCACCAACCCGCCAGACACTGCATCCCATATAGTATAATGTTAACGGTTAATTCGTGGAAAGAGTGTGTTTTAGTTGTGGGACGAAATCAGAAAACCCGGAGGAAGCCCACACAAAACAGAGGAAGAACACACCAACTCCACACAGAAAGGCGACCGAAGCGGGAATCGAACCCTCTCGGGAATGACCTTCTTTCTACAAGGTGCGGATATTACCACTGCATAGACACCCTGCTACCCAGGAGGATGGATTACATCTTAAAAGTAAAAATTCTAGGCTAACAATTGTAATCCAGTTTCTCACACCTGTCACGGTACACATTATACGATATGAATTTAAAGTGGACTGGCAAACATGAAACAGCTCAAGCAATTAGGAGTGAAAGGAAAGTGGAACTGAGAGACAGAGTACACTTGCAAATATGCAAGCAATGTTTACCTCTTTGAAGTCTGTGACACCTTCCAAGCAGTTTCTCCACGTGTCTGCGATGCTAAAACATTTCACAAGCATTCCAGCGTGAGTCTCTGTTCTTAGTGGCAGACCATATTTTTCGCTCTTCCTATTAAAACGAATTAGCGGGCAACTTGTCTCGCAAGTTGTGCAATTCATTACACAGCAGTGTGTATAAAGTTAGGCCATTCCAATAAATGCCGAACAAACTAGGCAGGGATTAACAGTTCTCTTTCCACCCTTTCACTGCCCTTACCACTGCCCCAGCTAATGAATGGTCACAATTAGATTTAAGACTCACTTAACATTGTGGTGGTTTCTGGTGCTTGGAGGAGTTACATGAACCCGTTACACTCGATAACACGCAATTGCATCCCTTTAACCAAGCCACTGCTCTGCAAGAGCCTAACCCGGTGAAGATAATCGGGGTTATTTGACCGTATTTCACCAGACTTGTGAATGCTAGCTGGCGATAGCGGAGGGCATATAGGTGATAGCACAGAAGTATAGTACAACACTGGCTCTTTGTTGCAATTTTGTCTGGTGTCCAGCTGCACATAGCACCGTCCCGGTAATGTATATATATATGACCTGCGCAACTTCAAATGTAATTTTGACACAAAGTTAAATCGAATCTATTAAAGGACTATGGTGTGTTCTGTGCACTTGGGGTATGGATGTGATGGGTCCATCCAGCTGAAGAGTCGATATCAAAATCGACAATTCGATGTATCGTTATTGTCCCCCCGCCAACTAACAACAGCAAAGCATCGACCGAGAACGACAGCGAATCATTAGGCATGGAGAAAGTACATTTTTGAAAGCATCTCACCTGTTAAACATGCGGTCTGCGTTGTCGAACTTTCCGTTCTGGAGGCACAGCATGTGTTCCGGTGCTACACAAAAATAAATTAAAAGTGACTATACGAAAACATTTACATGCAGACACAAAAGGACAGTATGCACCTTAAAATGGCCATAGGGATGGCAACGGTTTGAAACCGGTCAAACCGGTTCCAAACCGTGAAAATCAACTGAGATGAACGTTAGTTTAATGGACAAAAACATTCTAACTGTGTTACTCACCCACACGCACAAGATAGAAGAGAACGTAGCCCGGGGAGGAGTAGTGGCTGCCGTACAAAAACTTGGGGTCCATGGGCATATCGCGGAATCGTTCCTGCATGGGGGGAAATCGATAACATGCTTATAGCAGGAATGAGGAGCCACGCAACGATTCACCAACCCCCGAGCCCAAACTATTAGAAACATTATGTGGAGATGTCACTTTGTGCACCGTGATGTCACGCACTATGGGCGTGACGAGAGCAAAGTGTAATCAGTGACGTCGGTGTAATAATAATAATAATAATATTTTATTAATCATAATAATTTGTTACATTTATATACTGAAGTGCCCTTCTCCCAGGTCCCAAGGCGCTACAGGCCTAGCACCCGCAATGATCGACATGGCCCGGCTTGAGCTGGCCTTCACCCACCACACGACTGACAGAATAAGTTGCACGTTATAATGTGGGACAGAGTTAGAGAAACCTCACCAGCAATCTCTCCAGCCGATCGGGATTCAGGGCACCGATGGGCTTGCTCAAGTCCCGGTACACCTCCGGATTGTTCAAGTCTGGCACGTTCATAGAGTAGGGGGGAGTCATTCATCTTAATTTGCGCAGAGGTCCTACGGTTATCGCCGTTGGAGCAACAATTAAACCAATTTAGCCTGAAGCCTTCTAATTATCTCAACAGGTACACCTATTAAACTAATTAGGATGGCTCCAATTAAGTCTTAGGTGATACTTATGCTTTTCAGGAAGGTTCTACATTGGAAAGTTTGGTCAATTTTTTCACGAGCATTTTGCACAAGGTCATATCCACTGCTGAATTAATGCCTCCCACAAATCAAACCTTTCCAGACTTCTAGTCTTTCTTTGTCGACATCTGGGCCTGCAGAATAAGACTCAATACTACATATTCATCATATTCAATAAACATGTTGCTTCTTTAGACCACTGAACAACACATTTATGACACGCACATATTAACTCAATGTCAAAGCTATTCATTCGAAGAGAGAATGACTCTGAGACGCAAGGAAACCGCAGAGGGAGGGGGTCAGCCACGCGGTGAGCCGGTGCCAACTCGCCAGACACAGCGCCCTATATATTATGACGTTAGCAGACAATTCATTAATGAGTGTTTTTAAGTTGTGGGAGGAAACCAGAGAACCCGGATGAAACCCATGCAGAAAGGGGGAGAGAATACACAAACTCCACACAGAAAGGCACCCAAGGAAGAAATCAAACCGCCTCGGGCAGGACTTTCTTTCTGCGAGGCGCGGACGTGACAACTGAGCCGCCGCTGCCGACGGCAAGCGACGCGAACGACGGTGTGTTTACCCAGCTCCTGGCTGCTGTAGTCACTGAGGACCCACGGGAAGACGGGGTACTGGGACAGGTCGTTGCAACTGCGGTCGGCAAGGTTGTTGAGGTGCAGCAGGTAGTCGTAGTTGGAGATGAGGCCTCTCTGCCACTGCATCATGAAGCTCTCGGCAGTGTGCTCCACGATGTGGTTGTCTGAAAAGAGGTAGAAATACGAGACGTCTGTCTACCTGGATCGATGATTGATTACATGAGAGAAGTATTACAGGCAACCTTTAACAAGTTAGAAAATTACATCTTCAAACTGGTTGGTTGAGAATCTCTTAAATTTTGAATTGATGCGAGTGGAGAGCTGGGAGCTGCATATGGCAGAAATTGGCTCAAGGTATGGATGGTGTGGATGGACTGATTTTTCTAGATTTAATTACGTTTACGCCAATATTGCCAATTTAGAACATGAATTAACAAGTCACAGCGTTTTTTGCGTATACATGTGTTTGACTGCTATCGTCTGGTATTTCACCCCTTGGGCCAAGGGTGTAAATTCCACATTCCTATGGCAAGGGTGGACCTACCAATTAGTACACCACTGTTGCCTTTCTACACCATTATCGATGAGGATAAATAATGATCAAAAGACCCTCTGACTAAAGGAGGTTGGCGTCAAAAAGGGCATCCGGCCGTAAAATTCTGTTCCAAAACCACCAACCATTGGGGGTCAACCGTCCAACCCGGGTCAACCTGAAAAGCAGCTGTTTAAACCGCCAACAACAATAACAAGAACATAAATAGTTATCCATGAGAAAATGGATCGAGTTGATCAAAAACTTACCAAGCTGGGAAGCGATGTAATAGTAGACCTCATCCCGGTCTTTGCTGTGGTAGAACTTCAAATAGATGTTGGAGCAAAAATCCTTCTCTGTGCAAAACACCTCGAGTCCCTGTGGGCCCGACAACAGAACGAATGAGCGACTGCCACACTACGTCACTGATGAAAACTTGTGCTTATTGAGAACTCTTCTTAAAGTTGCATCGAGTTTGACCTTACATTTCTTATCCTTAACGCTGCACAGTGATATTGCCAAACAGCAAGATCAAGTTTGACCTTACAAACAAAGCTCAAGATTAAACCTATTCTCCTGCTGAAAGGAACACTACTTCTGAAGAACAGACCGTGTGTGTTTGCTTGTGGGCTTATACAAACTAAATGTTGAAATACCTAGCAAAGGGAAATAAGCGAAGCCACAGCTGTTTTGTCTGCCACCGAGACTTCAGCCACTCATCCAGTGTTGATTGAAGTTTGCAGGATAGGCTATCGATCGAAACATAAACCCAGGACCGGGTCAATTACATCCAGGGCTTATTTTACCCAAGGTGCTTGCACGTCTCGAGTTTTCAAAAGTAACCTTTAAAGTTTATGCCCATTTTTATCAAGATGGTAAAGTTGCTGCAGCCAGAGTGTTGTTGCAAAAGACGATATAAAAGCAGCTAGGATTCACGATCTCAAAAAAAATTCCTATTTTTTATGAGTGCAAAAACCCGCGCTTACCACGGGCCTCAACCCGTGTCGTCGCTTGAAGATTCTCCGTATTTCTTTGAGTTTAATCTTCAAGACGGGGTCCTGCAAGTAGAAAGGGCACCAGGGTAGAATTGTGAGGTTCCATACCAAGCCAAGTCAAAGGCAGCTAGTAGTGCAAGCTGCTGGCACATTGCGCTACCAACCTCGGCCACATTTTGATTCCATTTTCAACGAGACTGCTGCTTCATCTTCAACAGGCGATACACCCGCAGGCTTGTGCAGAACTTTGTGACCCGCGGGTGAAAGGCGCTCTATAAATGCTATTATTATTATTAACCATACGCCGCGGCATCGTGACGGGGCCGGCCGGTAAGAACCGAGCCGCTGGTCTCACCGGGAAGGAGTTGAGCGGCTGGAAATAGAGGTGGTACTTTGTGACACACACGTGGCCGGGGTTGGTGACCAGCGGTGTCACCATCTCCGCCGCACTCTCCACGCACGCGGTCTCGTCCGCAAAGTCCAGCCTCCGGAAGACAGAACAAAACCGGGCAACCGCCAACACAAAGATTCCGCCGTGTGGCCTTTGACAGAGTTCTGGGGCGAGTGTTGCTGGCGAGCGGGGTCGCGGGGTCACGGGGTCGCGGGGTCGCGGGGTCGCGGCGTCGCGGGGCACACGAGGGGGTGGGTGGCCAGCATCACTTCCGGCTGCCTTTGTCCCACAAGTGCCGATGTTTACACGTCACAACAGGTACTCATTTAATTTAAGGTCGAGTCGACCTAGGGGAGGCCCAGTATGGGCAGCGATTCCAAACAAGTATTGGAGACAATGAAGAAAGACCGAGTAGATCGAAGAGAACTCTACCTCAACGAGAAAGGATTTGATACAAAAGTGACACGGAAAATCAAATCACCTGGCTTTGTTGAATGAAGCCCTGGCAAGTCTTGACTGCAATATTGCCGTGATCTAAAGAAGGGCCGCAAAACATTACGTAGTTAAAAAGTAAAACAGTTTAAATAAAAGTTAGTCTTGCATCAAGTTAGTCTCACTCATCAAGATAAAGGCGGGCACATAATTTCTACCCGTATGAAAGTTCTAATTGGTTCTAAGTAAGAAGCTACTACGTGATGATGCTATTGATTGACCACATTTTAACAAAGTATCTGGAATGTGAGACTGAAATTGTGCAACTCCATTTGACTATAATAAGAACAACAACAAGTATGTATTTACGTAGGTTTTCATGGCTCGATGTATGAGAATCGCAATTAAGAGCTGATCTGCTTCTAGGAAAGGGGATCAATGGACCCCTCCACACGGCTATCCCGTAAGAGCCGCTCTTAAGAGCAATTCTCAACAACAAGTCTAAATATAAATTGATAATCAGAGCTATAACAGGATTATGTAAACAGGAACACTTATCCAGGAACCATTAGTAACATTTAAAGTTCCTACCGTCCCACTCGTATGTATCGGTGTCGCTTCCCTGACCATGCGGGCAATTTGCATGCGCTATAAATTGAATTACTAAGTGTGCACGTGTGGCGTGAGTGCGTGCCTGCGCGTCTGAAAGTGTATTATTGGAAAGGGAAGTACCATTGCGGCTTGGTCTCCAAGCTTTTCCAACTGTGATGCTCGGTGCAGCTGTGCGCAAAAGGAAACAACTCAAACGTTAAAATTAACACCCCCGCCGCCACCGCCACCACCACCCCCCCCCCCAGCAATCGAAAATATGCCGCGGGAAGAGACGGTTAAACGCGGCTCTCCGATGATCGTGCTTTCGGGTTGCACCGCGTGTTGTCCGCGACAATGTCCGACATTATGCTACACGATGGTTGCTCTTCAGGGCTGTTCTTTCGAGACGTTACACCTCCCACGTTGGAAGCATCATCATTAAGACGTTTTGCCTCCCCAACTTGGGAGGCGACACGTCGCGAGGGAGAGAGGGAGAGCGCTCGACACGACTATTGCAAAACAACAGCTCTGAAGAGTGACAATCATGAATCGAGCTGTGAAAACCTACATCAGTACATTACGCAACACGTCCCAGGAGCGTCTTCAGAGGGGACTTCCTGTCGAATTTATTTAACTTTTGGGATTTCCAAAGATCTCCCTGTACGGAGAGAAACGTCGGCGGGCGTAGTGCCTCGACCAACACGTGGTATGACCACGAAGAGCTGTACACTACAAACGCAAAAAAACGTAAACAAGACATTTGGCAAGTACTTATTTATGATTGTGTTTATGAAAAATAAACACATCTTCGTGCAGATGATAGATGAAAAAGGTATTCACACATTCAAGTATATGTGGACGTTTCAGTACAAGAAGCCAAGCTGGTTCAGCGAGTTTGGCCAAGCTTTCATGACAATTGGTGTTCTTGTAAAAACAAAAATAAACTGATATTGAAATGCAATCCATCAGACATTGCTCAGAATAACAAGCCAACATAAGTATAATAATAATGTAGGTTTATTACCTCTCGTCAATGGCATGCACGCACTCTACAGTGCATTGCGACGAATACAATTATTTTATTTACTCCATGTTTGGATATTTATTGCGTCAACATAGCCTAACAAGGCTACAAAAGTGAAGGATGAACGATAGCATCATAGGACTACGAGTGACGCCCAGCAGTGGATAATGACTGGTGAAGATGACTAGTACTATCTATCATTAGGCTTGTTCACCCAGGAAAGTTTTACAAAGTCTCATGAATTTTTCAGGAGGGTCCTGCCAAGTTTACACAGTAGGGGTTTGATGTTTCCGCGTGTAATCCCAATTGCGTAACTTGTGGATAATGTTCCAGCCTTGGATGTTACTGACCTATACCAGTTGCACTGTACAGTTATTTTTACCTTCGTGCAATCATAGTTCCTCCACCGAGCGTGAGCTACTGAAGGAAAATCATGGTCCTTAGATCAAAAACATGCCCTTTGGGCAGAGTGCCAATACAATGCTTGCAATCCAAGCCTCACTCTCCGGCCTCACTTGAGAGTTACTGCCACCACAGAGAAGAGTTCACCGTTTAACTGACTGATAATTCATTAACAGAGATGCCTATGGTAGGTTGAGAAAGTTGTTCAGACATGTCCCGGCAGTGGGTGGCCTACCTGATGGATGGTGTGCAATATATCCTCAGGGTCTCCATGCTCGAAATAAAACTCATACTCTTGCCTGCCCTGGAAGAGTAAGTGAAAAAACAAAGAATTCAGGATAAATGTTGAACTTCATCATTTTACATACTGGCAAAATCGTACCGAATTCTATGGAATACAAGACACACTTTTTTTCCCTCCCTTGTAAATGAAAGCTAACGTTTGAGGTGTGCTGTCCTTGAACAGATTGGTGTACGTTTATTGACAGGGGGCACAAGTTCGGGACGCATCTTCTGTTTTGTGGAGTGTTGTATGATCCGAAGAATATGGTAACCAACCAAAAAAACCTTGAAACGTTTTAATTGTTTATGTTTTCATCATTATGCTAGAATTGATGAACATGTTGACTTTTTTTGTTCTCTTTCTACAACGTGATTTTTACTGTACAAGGGAGATGATTAATCTCTATTAACAAAAATAAGTAAAGGGTCTGGTTAAATGTTCAACAGTCGAAGGTTCTCTTTTGATATTAATGGGTGATGAAAGCACACATCCGTTTCGAACTTCCCACAATAAAAACACACACGTGGCAACGACAGTGAGTTAACCACCAACACTGGGCCAGTCCAGTAGCATGTCTACTGGGACAAAATTTCTGAAGTGCGTTAAAGGCCCCATGACATCCATACGTGTGATTTAATACATTGAAAACTATGAGGAAAACGTGGATTACTTTAAACTTGAGATTAGGGTTTCACGACGCAATCATGTTTCCAGAATTAATTTAATTCATTTCAAACACCCTTATCAGCGACTGACAGACCCAGCGGTTAAGAAGGAAACTGCATGACCACGATAATCCACATGAAACGAACCTCAACGCAAATACATTCACAGGGCGACTATGTAGTGGTAACATGTGCGCCTCACAGAGAGAAAGTCCTGCCGAAAGCAGTTTGATCACTGCCTTGGGCAATATTCCTGCCCAAAGCAGTTGTGTGTGGAGTTTGTGTGGGTTTTCCTCTGGGTTCTCCAGTTTCCTCCCACAACTAAAAAAACACTCATTAAATAATTGGCTGAAAACATCATAATATATAGGAAGCAGTGTCTGGAGGGTTGGTGCCGGCTGACTGCCTGGCTGACTAACCCCTCCCCCCATGCCGTGGTTTCCTCTGGCTTCTGTTTGGCATATCTCGTCAATGACCAGGCATGGAATTTGCGTGGCACCATATAAATAAACATTATTCAATTCTTATTCTATTTCATTGCCATTGCGCCATGGTTACGAACTAAATTAATTTACATTTGGAACTCGAACAATTAGCAGCACACGACCGTGTTGAAGTGTGGATCCACCAGATAACGTCACCAAAGCACTTCGGAAGAAACTTCGTTAGTTATAGCCACACAAGGGGCACACTTGGCATGGAAGGCAATCACTGCAACTAAATCAAATATTTTTAAAGATTATCAACATTCAACAGAACGCATTTAAGCACAAACTAAATTTTATAAAACGGTCTTTGGCCATTTACTGGTAACTGCGCCAAGACCATCAACTCTCTGCACTTCGGAACCCTAAAAAAGCATGGTGTGTAGCCCAAATTCAACTGCAATTTTATTAGAATTGCAAGCACAGTGCTCGCGCAAGGGAACATACGTCTACGAGCGAAAGCATACAGCTGTCAGATGCAGGAAATGGAATGGATTCCGAATTTCCCCCTTACTCACATGGCTTGATGCGTATGGTGCAATCTCATTTCCCTTCTTGATTTCCAAGACCTGAGCACATGGGAAACATAACCATAAAGAGCCGCTGTTTATGAGCTAAAAAAAAAACAATCTGGTCTCTCCATGTGCTGCGAAGAAGGGCCAATGCCGAATACTTTCACTTTCCAAGGCAGTGTCATTGATGAAAGTGTTGAGCTTTGTTTGTTATTTCTGCATCGCTGCGAGCACAGCAGTATGACCAAATAATGTGTTGTTTAAGAGGATACATTGACATGGGTAATTTAGATTTTTGAAAGCAATTTGAAATGCACATGCAATATACATGTCACGGTATTTGTTGACATATGCTACCGTGCTCATCAATTTGCCACGCGTTGTACAATGGATTACGATTTACAGCCACGTGTCGTCCCGCAGCTGGATGGACAGCCTCCCAGTGGCATGTTGGTCGTGGCTGTTGTTTGACCGGACTTTATCATGCTGCTCAGGGTGGGTTTGGTGAATGGGGCAGCCCACGAACGGTTCAGATATCACCAGCTACTGATGTTAGCTGTTGCCAGGGATCAACCCCAGATCACTGGGTGCAAAGCACTGTCTGCAAAACTCTGTGCTATGGCTTGATGACATTATTACGTAATGAAAAAATCATTATATGAAAGTTATACCAACTATTGAATAAGCAAATAACCACATAATCGATTAAGTGAAAAAAAAAACGTTAATAAGTACCTGCTTACAAACCAAACCACAGCCAGATCCTTTAGGTCTGAAATGTAAAAAAAAACGCATTAAGATCATTCAAATTTACATTGTTCACAACTTAAGAGGCGACATAGCACCCACCCACCTCAACATGGGCAAGGGGAGTTTCTATCTAATCGTGGTCTTTGGTAAGGAAGGTATACTTGGCATTGAGAAAACCAGGAAGGAACTGTGTGCGTTTAAACGTAATATATTGATAGACAGCACAATTCAACTCACTCATCAAAGGGATTCGAGGTATTTACAAAGCCAATTTCTTCAATCTTGGTGCAGTCCTTTATGGAAAACTGAACACAAACAATTACATTAGCACAACGTCAAATATTATTCTGCTAAAATGATACCGTAAAATAATGTCGTCTCGTTATTGTGAATGGAGTGAAATTATTATAAGTCAAATTAAAACTCGCTGCGTACCTTAAGTATACATTCTGTAATGCTCGTTGGCTCAAACACCAACGACTTGGAGCAAATCTTAAATGAACCTTTCACTTTTCTGGAAGAAAAAAAACAATGTGATAAATACACAAGCAAACTTTCAATGGTTACTGCAAAAACAGGCGTCTTCAGACCGTATTGGGCTCTGTACAGCATAGTTGTTTAAGTCAGTCACAATTAGATCAGTCGTTGTTTTTTAGGTTCTAACAGTAATTAACCACACAAGCAGCCTGTGAATTATCGAATTCCACTTGCAGCTTTCAAAGGATTTGTTAAGAAATTTGTTTAATCACCAGTTGTGGGTTTAAATGGAACGATGAAGTGTGTGCCAGACTAAGCGTATAAATATTCCCCCAAGAATTATATTTCATGTATTTAAAAGACGATTAATATTAAACTTTTTAGCATCGCCGCTTATGATGTTTTTACGATAGATTTGTTTTTTTCGAAGTTTGTTCACTCTTAAATGTTAACGTGATGTCGACAAACCATCCTCGTGTTGTTGCGTCGCAGGAATCCCGTAAAGATCTTGCAAGCTCACTGGGTATTTTTCGGCTGTAATAATAAACATCTATCTATCCTCAACCATGATCTATCGACTGAAGAATGAAGGCCTCCCAAGACCGTTGCCATCTTTCGTAGGCTTGCAATGCAACAACGGTCCAACAATCCAGCACATGAGCAGATTTCAACATTACATCTCGAGGCCAGTTATTAAAGGTGTACTGGGATAAATTTGATGAAATCAAATGGTGGACAATAGCAGGTTGGGGTGCATTTGGAAAACTGAGTCTAATAATGACAGGAAACATTTCAATGTAGCTAAAAAATAAAGTTTGACTCTGTTCATGTTACCTGTTGTAACATATGGGTTTCAACATTACCATATGATTGGCATACAATTAGCATAATTCATAAATAAATAATTATAAAGCTCTAACACGAAATTCGCTGCATGGTCGAGTTCAAGTAGTCATGATAATAAATTAATGGATGCGTTGTTACATACTTGAAAGACCTGGGGCTACATATATTAAATGCAAGTGGTCATGCACTGTAATTGGCTAAATCAAAGTTTACAACGCATTCATCTTTAGAAAGGAATCTGAACTTGAACGAGGGCTCTTGGAAGTCCAGCTGACCTCGTGCGTCACAGCCCAAGTGGCTTGGCAGCCGAATCAAGTTGTGTGTGGATTGCTCTTGTGGTGCATATTTTTACAGTCCAATGGACAGGGAAAACGCATGCTCACATAAACAACATTCACAATTGGCACTGTATTGACCACAACATATTTGTCTATCGGACTGCCACTGGCCAAAAGTTTATATATTTATCCTTTTAAAACCACACAGTATTGTTATTGATGAATGTGTTGAATCTGTGATTGTGCATCACTACAAAAGCAGCAGCGCCAAATAATCTGCACTTACTTTGATTCAAGTTTAATAAGGAACTGGTAATGTGTAACTGATGTTAACTTACACGAGATTACTAGTAGTACATACGCTCCCGAAAAACACGTGTTTGAACTTAAAAGAATTTTGTAACAACGGAAATATGGTAACAAAGCAAGCCACAAACGCTAGGTCATATTACAACTGAGCATTAGAAGAGGAAAACGATAACATGAGAAATACGTGTGTGTGAAAGATTGACACACCCACCGTTTGAAACCACAAACACAGTTCTCCTTTCGTTTGAGCGGTGACCAGGTGGCTCAGACACCCAAGACCTTTCATTCAACTGGATTTAGTGGTTTCAGGCTAATCACCAAGGAGTGCACTAAAAATACCACCACCATATTAATTGTGGTTTTTCTTACTTAATTTGGCCAGAATCCAGCTCTGAGAATATATGTTTAATGAACTAGGTGTGTCTGCCCAGGGAAAAACACCTGTAACCTAACTACACCAAGGCATCCTAATATGTGCTCAATCTTATCAGATCAAAAGCTAAGCCGGTTTGATCCTGGTTGTTAGTAATATGGATGACCACCACAGCTTGTACAGTACGGTGGTAGTGAAACAGCTGCATTAAGTGCAAAGAACTGTGTAAAGAAATGGGAAACTGTAATTTAACCATCGCGTTTCGAAGAATCGCAAAGAAGAAGATTAAGTGTTATCCCCCTTATTATACGTGGGTTTAATTCCAGTACCATGGTTTTCTTCCACATACCAATCTCTCATTAATGGAATCGGCCAAACATCCCAATGGTGGATTTTCTTAACAACAAGAATAATACAATAAAAACACACATCATCTGCAGGCTAGTATCTAACAGAGGGTGATGCACTGCTCTCAAATAGTTCCAAATTACCATGTATTCATCTCGTGACCTGATGCCGACCGAACGATGTTATATGGACAGTTTCCCGGAGATCGCGTAACGACCATACCTGCCATCCTCCTTATTGGTGTAGAAAGCAGAGTGATGCTCGAAGTAAAACTCGCCCAAGTCAAGCATCAAAAGTGAAAATCTGCAAAAGAGATTTTAGAAGAGATTTTAGCAAATGTGAGGAACTGGCAACAGCTATGATGGAACAATTGTGGAGCAGTTTTATTAGAAATATGACTCAAGAGCACAGTATGGACACCAATGCCCACAGCTACAAATTCTCTGGAAACCATATATGATGATTCCCCACATGTTATTATTAGGCTAACAACAGTGTCTGGTGTTTAAGTGGCAATATAACATTACCATGGCACCCGGTATTTTCCTACTCCTCAATACGATTTCTATGTCATTAAGCAACTCAAAGTGGTACATCTGCTGTTTTGTTGGGTGACTGACGCCAGTCCTAAATGTGAAGTTTATTGAACACATACACATAAGATACATGCCAGTGAGATTCTTTGTTCCGGTTCGCTCTAAACTCAGTGCAAAACAATTGCGTGCAATAACATATTCGCTTAGGTATTAAAACCAAAAAAAACCGCAAAAATACTATGAAAGGATAACAATTACTAATAGCATATGGATAGAGAACGAGTGTAGTGACATGCATAGCAGCGTACCCATATTGAAGTTGAATGCGTTTTCTGAATATCAGTTTAGGCATTTGCAACAACGAAGGCACACTCATTGTGTCAGCCAACACTGCAATACGGCAGTCAATATGCTGACCAACACTGCAGTGCACACGATACAATTTACATATTGCAAGCTGGATTTTTGGATCAAAATGTCCCACCGGTGATAAAATATCGACGACAGGCGATCGTTCATTGGGCCAGCACTGGCACATACCACACGGTCATTTACATATACTGCATATATTACAACCCAGATAAGCAAGATTGTATTGTAATACAAACCCATACATTACACCACTGCTGTCTGCGCTCCTTCAACGGAGAAATAGTGGGACTGCACGAGATACATCGAGATACATAAAGACACATCTCGATATATAGAGATACATCAAGATACATAGACACAACCGAGGAATAGTGTGGACTGCACAAACTCTCCTCTCAAGCCCTCTCGTGGCTAGCAGACCACCATATTGACATTTATCTTCTGGACAAATTGTCATAGGCATGAAGCAGAATGAAGAATGGCCCAAAGCAGACATATTCTGCCAATAGGCAATGCCAGCGACAGAAAATGTAGTGACATTGGGCCTTTATCTTGCCAGAAATGACCAAAAGCAGTACATTCAATTAAGGTGACTTGAACCCATATAACTAAACCCATACTTGTTCAAATGTAGGCTCGACGTGGATAGAACAATTTACGAGACTTGACAATGGGTTATAATCATTGTATCCCCAAACGGATACAAATTGTATAACCGTACTGAATGAATTAATATTATTTCCAAGTTGAAAGCTTATGTGGTACTAACAATGGTCCATGAGCCGACAATGAACAAACATTTCATATTACTGACAATGGCGCATCTCAAAATAGGTTCAAGCATAAATATCCAACTCACACAGCATTTACGCAGTTCAGCACCCACAGCAGGCATATTTAAGTGGATACAATTTATACAGTACTAACAATGGGCCATCATTAAATTTTAATATGAACATGAATGCCAAAATATAAACTAATTATAATGCATGCTAATTTATAAACAATCTGACATTAGTCGCTTTTAGTACATGAAAATTACTTGGTGCCCGTAAGCAACACATTATTTTCTTAATAAAAAAAAATAGCAAACACTCCACGAAATGTAAATGCAATTCTTCCTCTTAGTGGCGTTGGTGACACGATTACAGTGAAGAATAATTTTAATTTAGCCTGACGATGTTTACCAAATCTGGTTAGACTAAACAATCTTGACTTTAGTCCAATGTAAACCCAGTGCTCCATCTGAGGCAGCATTACGATTGTTGGCCTAGGCCTCCGGCCAGTTTGACAAATACCTCTAGGGGAATTTTCCACTGTCATTTAATAGAACATAACGTTGGAAACCCCCAACTCAAGATTTGTTTACAAACCAACTCTATCAAATTGCAACGCATTGCAGAACATGATGGGCGGCAAGGTGGCGCGTTGAGTAGAGCTGCCGCCTCACAGCAAGAATGGCCTGGTTCGAATCCCGGCTCGGGTTCCTTTCTGTGTAGAGTTTACATGTTCTCCCCGTGTCCGCGTGGGTTTTCGCCGGGCACTCCGGTTTCCTCCCACAGTTCAAACACACGCTGCTGCATAGATTAATTTGCCTGCCGGACTAAATTGGCCCGGGTGCCCTGGGATGGTTTATCCCTGCTTTGCGCCCTGTGTCTACCGGGATAGGCTCCGGCTCACCGCGACCCTGTACAGGATTAAGAGATTTCTGACAATGGATGGATGCATAACACGGCCAAATCACTACCGTAATGCCAAAGACAACTTACCTCTCTTTCTGGCCGGGCTTTTTCGTCACGAAAGCCATCGGTGCACAGCCGCCGTGAACGCCAATCTTACAGCAATACAAACTTGAGGCACTCTAACTA
>JAZEWU010000047.1:1096055-1122798 GCA_036362915.1 Geotria australis | reverse complement strand
TTGGTGTTCCCCTGCCTTGCGCCCTGTGTCTGCCGGGATAGGCTCCGGCTCACCGCGACCCTGTACAGGATTAAGCGGTTTCTGAAAATGGATGGATCCTCTGCAGAGTTGTCACGACCATGATAATAATAGCGTTTTATATAGCGCCTTTCACCCGAGTGTCTTTTGAGCTCAAAAGACCTTGCGGAGTTCAATTAAAATGCAAGGGGCTGTGTAAGAAAATGGGAAACTGTAATTTAACATCGCGCTTCGAAGAATCGCAAAGAAGAAGACCCGAGTGTCACAAAGCACTGCACAAGGGCGGCGAAGAGGACGGCATGTCAACAACGAAATAAAAACACAATAAAAACCAAAGCAACAGGAAATCAATAATAAAACAAAAATAATAAAATTGATGTTTATGATGTGTGTAAATGGTATTTTTTTTGTTTGGTTAATTTGTTATTTTTTTCGTCAATTCGCATGTTTGCTGCTGTGTCGCAGGAATCCCGTAAAGAGCTTGCAAGCTCACTGGTTATTTTTCTGCTGTAGTATTAAACACCGATCAAATTATGCAGGCTACGAATTACGTCATCACGCACGTATCACACAGGGCAACGTAGCGGCGTGAGCGTGCACGTTCATGCTTAATACGTCACCACGTAAGTTGTTTACCTTTACGACGGTTGCTATGACGACAGGCCGTCGGCGTCCTGTCAGCCGCGTCGACTGGCGTAGGCCCGCGCGCTCACGTAATAAGAATAATTTTACATTTATAACGCGCACATAATTAATTCACTGTCGAAGGTACTCGTTCGACGAGAGAACGACTCAGAGGCGCGAGGACAGCTGTGAAGACATATACATTTGTTAAAACAATATTTTAAAGAACCCTAACGTTCAATGGCAGAGAATAAGCGGGCGAGCAGCGCCGGCTACGAAGTGTACAGGCTTCGCGAAACGGTGGCGCGCCTGAACGGCGAGCTGATCACTCTGAGGGCCGCTGTACAGAAGGGACAGCAGCAGCTGGGATGTCTGACGAACCTCGTTAAAAGGTGAAGGAAGCACCGCCCGGGTTTAATATAACCGTTCATTCGTTCATTGTCTGCGGCGTTTTCATCTTGTACAGGGTTGCGTGCGGTCGGAGCAGATCCCGGCTGACACAGGGCGCAAGCCGGGGCTATACCCATCATAGGACGCCGGTTCATCGCAGGGCTGTCCTTTCGGGTTAGCCGTGTCGAGCGCTCCCTCGTTCTATTTCGCCTCCCACATTGGAGGCAACCTCAGGCGTCCTGAGTTCCCAGTGTGGGTGAAACTGAATATGTTGTGCTATAAATATGGCCCTCTGTGTTATTCTGGCCTCAAAAAAGCAGTGCAACTCTGTGATTCCTGTCATACCTCTTTTCCTCCCAGGTCCTCCCCCCCACCAAATAAAATGTACAAAATACGCGTGAAATGTAGTATTGTAACACTCCGGTAAGGCACGCTGACTGAGCAGTGATCGCAGACTGTCCTTGACTTGTGGTGATTTGTAGTGAATTTAAAGGAGAGATGAGTTGTATGATTCTCTCTTTTACAAGTCAGTTGCCCAGGCCACCAAGGTATTACAATGTCACCCAGTAATATCACAATGTCATTATGTGCCTTGAGGGTTCTAAAAGCTTCTCTCTTTGCATGTGTTATGATAAATTGGGTCTTAGCACTGTGTTCGGTGGTGTGAAGGTTACAGTTTGTCAGTGATTAATTTGTCCCCAACGAATGGAAATGAATGAATCCAGGGATTTGAACCATCCCTCTGGTGAAGTTCAATGTGAACGCGTACATTTTAAATATTGAAATTCATCAGTCTGTTAAGCACCTGAATCTGAAAGATGAATTTAAAACTCTAAAATATACATGAAGGGTTCCTTTGCTGATCATTAATGCCTTGAATAGATAGTGGACATAACTCACCAAACACGCCTGCTTTTTAGACTATTAGCAATGCAACTGGTCAACCGAAGGATGCAAGAGATAGAGCTTCATTTGTATTAACGTGCTACACTTTCACATATTGACACAAACGCCGGAATCATTTTCAAGGGACCACGTGCAAGACACCAAATGCCATGACCTGATGCTGCACGATTTATAACTGCGATTTCAACCTATCCTGGACCCATGCCTTACCTGCTGCTCCATCATACACCCCACGGATCAAGGAACGGCTCGAAAAAAAATCCCTTCCAATACCATTTTTAACCTTTGTACCAGTGGTTCCCAATCTTAAAGGACCCATCTCGCCGCCCCGGCCCTGCAAGACCAAAGTATGTGCGCCCTCTCTGGTAGAGACGCTATCCGAGCCCCATTGTCTCTGACTACGGGCTATGCATTGCATCCGACGTGCTCGTCGCGTCGTTGTTGCTGATTAAATACTGCCAAGGCAAAACTGCATGCTGGAAAGCGTTACAAAATCCGTGCATATATATATATGACTTTCCTTGTTTATTTTTACAGCTGGAATTTGGCCTAATAAAGTGCAACGCCAAATTTAATTTGATCGTTTGTTGTGCAGTCAATTAGCGATCAGGCCGATATCATCAATTCGCTACACGTGGCAACCCAGCACGTTTAATCAAGTGCAGCTGCTTTGACTCGGAGCTCAGATTTCAGGCCTGACAGCTCGTCGCTCTCCCTCTGAGCCACCCGGCCACCTAGATCCCATAACGCTTGATGTCCTATTCTTTAAGCTGGCATTCCAGTGCGCGCTCCTCGTTCAGACCGTACTGTTACGTTTAAAACGTACGTAGTTATCTTTTATTACGTGAATAGATTATATCGCTTTTTTTGTTTGAGTAATCTTAGTATATTACAAGTCGTATTCTAAATGAATCCGTACCGGACATAAGCACACTTCCAAAGTTTGTGTGGAAGAGAAACGTGTCGGATAATCATTGCAGAGAGGGTAAATCAAGTAAGCAATTCATCTGGGTGTACCTGCAGTGTCAACTTCAAAACCGACCCAATGGCTCAAGCTCTTGTGAGCATCTCATATGTCACGGGGGATTTCCAATGACAAGCGGCATTTGGTGCTGATTAATTTATGGTGCTGCGTGTTAGGCATATCAACATTAAATTTCAATGAGAAATTTTAATGAGAACATGTCAAGCACTTGATGGGAGAGCGACACTTTCAGCTTATGAGTTGATTTATTGGAAATGTCAAGGCGTTATAAAGCAACCGTAAAATTTAATGGGATGATAACTACATTTTCGGAAATATGCAGTGGCTAGAATTTACTGTTAAGGTGTTAGGTACCAATTTACTTGCATTAGTAACACCTCTTTCATGGCGAGAGTGGAAGTCACAACCTCATCAAGGCACAGTGTATCACCGACACCATGGAAGAGACCACCAATAATCATGCCACTAGGACAAAACCTCAGCATCCTCCTGTAGCATTGGTGCTGATCATGCAGCCAGTCCAATTCGCCAACCGGTGAAGTGACCTTGGCCTTGAATCTCGTGCCAGCCATACTAGGCCAAGCCCGTTCCAACCTGGTCGTATAGCCACATTGCACAATTGCAGCTGGGCTGAATTGTCACATTTGTAGGCATCCTTGGCCTGATGATGCCTCCAACGTGGGAGGTGAAACGTCGCGAAACAGAGGATGAACACTCGACACAGCTATCCCGAACGAGTAGCTCTTGAGAGCGATTCGCAGAAAGATTACCTGTTAAATGTCACGTTTGGCATCATTAAAAAGCACCAGTAAGCACGGGCCACCAAATATTTTGTGGAAAGCAAGTCACTCTGTTTAAGGAACCATGGATATCCTGTGTGATTCACTTGAAAAGACACTTTTTAAAAAGGGAAGACGACCAATGTATGCTGCACAGTAAGGGCAACCTTGTAAGGAATGCGTATGCCGATATCCGAATCGGCTCGCGAAACTACAATTTCTTAATGTGCGTTACAAGGATTTGCGGTCTTCTGGGAATGAGTTGAGAGAGGCAACAAGGGGTTGAAACAGACAGAAGACAGTAAGTCAATAATCCGCTTTTGCCGGAATTTAACTTCACACAGCTTTTACCAGTGGTGTTCTTATTCCCTAATGGCCCATAACCCTAACAAAACATATCTGTGTGGAGTCGCTCTTCTTGAACAGTGGAGATCACCGACAATTCATACGTAATTATTTTGAATGCTTTCGCCATGTGCTGTTGAATATCACTCAAGCTTTTTAGTCTACAAGGCTTCCGTACTGATCAGTATACATTATGAGTTAAATGTTGCTACCACATCAACCTTGCAGTTCAAACTGCCGTCCAATGATAAATGCTTTAATAACAATACAATTTATATCGCCCGAAAATGCCAAGCCTGGTCATAGAAGAGACACTTTAATTAATACGTGTGTGTGATACATGTCAACAATCATTACGTGCAATCAACATGTGGCATTACCATGCTCTACTGTAATACGTAAATCTCAATATTCCAATCTGAGAAATTTGCATTCTTCTTCTTTGCGATTCTTCGAAGCGCGATGTTAAATTACAGTTTCCCATTTTCTTACACAGCCCCTTGCATTTTCATTGAACTCCGCAAGGTCTTTTGAGCTGCAGAGGTTGGGTAGTAGAGAGAAATTTGAATTAACAAGATAAGTTATTTTGGAAAGTACCTATTCTGTTTTTGCAGACATCTGCCAGCAGACTAGTACCACATGCTACCAAACATAGACATAACAGCTTTATAAAAAAAGGAACAAGAATACATTTAATTTCAGTTCATGTTGTGGTGGTATTACCGTATTAAAATTGCGTAACATCTGTCTTGAAATGAAAAGAAAGAACTGAATGTTAACTGCGATATTGGTTTTACAGGGCTTGGACCGGTGACGCTGCAGCTGCAATCCACGTTGCAAACATAGTCGGTAATAACACGGAGCACCACAACAGCACTGGAGCCAACACTCCCAACGTATTGAGGTGTTTCGGGCATCTGTTAAGGATGCTCCCTTGGGAGGCTCCCCTAGGAAGTCTACCAGGCACGGCCCACTGGGTATAGACCTAGAGGCCGAGCCAGGACACACTGGAGGGATTACATCTCTCGGCTGGCCAGGGAACGCCTGGGAATCCCTCAGGAAGAGTTGGAATCTGTTGCTGAGGAAAGGGATGTCTGGTCCACCGTCCCTAGACTGCTGCTGCTGCTGCAAACCTCACCAGCACAAGCAGTTTAAAAAATAGATGGTTGGATGGAAAAAATATAAGAAGACATACATGATTGTGAAACAAGCAAAACAAAATACGCACATTTTCACTTTATAAAGTGAAAAATTATTTCGCTGAAGAGCTGCTCTTTTGCAGCAGTCGTGTCGAGCATTTCCGCTCTTTTCTTCGCGAGGTCTCGCCTCCCACGTTGGAGGCAACATCGGCTTTTGCACGTAGAATTTCAAAGTAAAGTTGATTGCGTAAAGTTACCTCGGTTTATTCCTCACAGGAGTGGCTCCACCGCTGCTCACTGTGGGCGATTCTGCAGATGGAAGGAAGATTGTCATGGCTCACTTAAAGGTCAGTCTTTTGTCCACAGGGCCACCCATTGGCAAGTATTAGTATAGTGGCTTTCAAAAAAATAACTAGCACTACAGCAGGGGCAGTTTTTTTGGCTCAAGGTTAAATCGGCAAAATGGTTTTCTAGTATAACACGTTGCGCAGATGGACCAATTTATTATTAATTATCATTGCTTACTTGGGAAAGCCCGAGTCTCAAGACTGTGTACTAGATGGGTCCTGCCAGGTTTTCACAGTCGGGAGCGATGTTGCTATGTGTAATCCCAAATGAGTAATTTGCAGGTAATTTTTCAGCGTTGACGATGTTTGGCCAACATCATGTACATTGCATTTTTTAGAGTTAAGGTAAACGCATTCAAACTCCACACAGCAAGGTTCCCAAGCCGAAAATCATACCGAGGACCTTCTTGCTGTGACACATAAGTATTACTACTGTGGCACCCTACCACCCATAATTGTAACACAAAGATCACGTGTGGTGGTAATGCATCAAACGAATTCCCCTGTGAAGCTGCATGAGCTGCATGTGCCCCTTTTGGTACAAAAAGCCACTGCCAGTGCATTTCAATTTCTCAACGAATCCACATGCTCGTGTCAGCGGAGATGGCAAAAAAGAAACCCTGAAGCGGACTCATTGCCTCCTCAGCCTGGAGCCATGAAGTGCCGCTGTAATGCGGTGAGAATACAATTATTTGAAAATTTAACCTGTGAAAATCGATTTTCCTCTATAAATGCGTATGAAATTTACTATAAATTGATTGTTCATGCCTTTGTGTGGACCATGATTTGCATGTTAACAAGCTCAACTCTTAGCCCAGCAATGACAACTACGAAATATAACCTCATCCTAATCCATATAAGTCTATTCACTACCACAACCTACTGATAAGAAGATTATCCCTCGCAAAAAAAACATCCACAACAATGTTATTCCTTATGCTAACCTCTAACCTAGCAAGCCTCTTACCCTCATTCATACACATCCAGCCTTAACCCTAGCCATTCCGAAACCAAGCCTTATGTCCGCTCAGATTCTTGGAGGCCCCAGCACAGAAAGCCACGTGTGGCCTCCTTATTCCAACATAAACAGGCCTGCTATGATGCCCTCTTTTTTGTGTGAGGCCCGGGACACATTTTCCCTTTGTGGAACCCCTCTCTGGGCGGTCATACTTCATCTCAACCCATAACCACAACACCGAACCATTTAAAGTCCATGACCATAAACCTGAACATGAATGTCATCGTAACATATACGACTGACGGTAATGATAATAGATCAAGTGTTGGGAATAACAGCTCACATTGCCACCTTGTGGTTAAAGCTGAGTGTTGGGCAATAGTAGCTATTTAACAATGTTAACAATGTTAAATAGCTGTGGAGGTCGGGTGCATTGCAGGTAATTCGGTTAGAGGTACAGCACTGTCTACTATCTATACTATAGATAGTAGACATTGGAAGCTACGCAGGGTTGAGCCTCAATAGTATGTTGGATGAGTAACCACTGTGATGTAGAATTTATATTTTAGCTTGCGGGCTACATTGTACAGCAGAGGGCAGTGCAGCACAATCCCTTGCACTACACTTGTGCTCCAACTGGAGTTGCCACCTCGGAGGCACAGAAAAACGGGACATATTGTGGAGTAAACATAATAAGAGCGGACTGTACGTGTAACTGACGAAAAAAACAACCCAGACTTTGAATGACTTGTTCCTTGAAAACGTACATATTTCCCAGGACAGCTACCTCCTCAAAAAAGTGGACGATCCTGGGAAAAAAAACAGGACAGTTGGCAACTCTAGCTCCTACCACCCGCACGCCAAGGCGAGGCCTTCATCCAGCAGTGGAATTACCGAAGGGCTTTACTACTTATAAAACAATGAAATTACTAATAAGGGCATTTTGCACAGGAGCTGTGTTGGGAATCTTACATCCGATACTCACACCTTGTGCTTAAACCTGAGAACAGCATTGATTCTGCAACAATATCAAATACAATGGATAGCTAATACGTCGCCTACTACCACATCTTCACACACAGGGCTGTTTGTCAAGTATATGCATATGACCACATGTGGTTAAAACTAAAGTAATTCGGTTCATTAAGTTTCAATTAACCGTGGCACGTTTAAAGCAATATACATGCTTCACAGTGTTCTACATCTAACCTGCTCGTTACGCCTGTCATAAAGCTCTTAAGTCAATCCCTTTTTAATCTTATAGAACATTAACTTAGCGGGTTTCACCAATTGCTACATCTAGAGACCATGACAGATAGTGACAGCTCGGGGAGGCCTTCATCCAGCAGTGGATACATCATTCCTGATGATGATGATGATGATAACGACGATAACAAGGCGCCCGAGGCGGGAAGCGAACTGCCTCGGGACTTCTGATGCGGCTCGGCGCTGTCGTGCCAGGTTGTTGGCTCTCTTCATACCTGCACCTTTTTGGGAGCATTCGTTCCTTCCTCTGGCACCTTTTCAGAAGCATTCGTTCCTTCCCCTGGCTTGGATTGTTGGAGTGGGTTATCGGTGCCGTGCCGAGATGTTTTCTGTCTCCCCCGTTGTCTCCCCGTTGTTGTTGTGCCGTTCTCTCAAAAAAAAAAACCCCCAAAAAATTATTGCTGATTTTCCGTGCTCCGTCGTTGTTGACATGTCGTTCTCTCTGCAGCTCTGTGCAGCGCTTTGTGACCCTCGGGTGAAAGGCGCTATATAAATGCTATTATTATTATTATTTTCTGTTAGGCGCAGATGTTTCCACTGCATAGACGCCCTGCCGTCCATGATGATTTTTAATTCGTAGGCTTTCATGACCACACTTTTTCACATGACCTAAACTCACAAACAGAGCTTCACCATGATGATTATGTTGAATTCAAGATCCTAGTTAGAAATATAAACGTAGGGTACTGGAGTCAATATGTGCTTAAGAAGTCGATGAGGAAGTGCACGGCAGCAAAATGCATTGTACCGTTATTTGGTCACAGGATGGTGCTAACGGGTCATTATTGAAAAATACCTCAACTGCTAAGACATTATGAACATGTACACGTATACCAATTTATCTGCTTAAGTCCATCCATGTTTTTGGACTGTTTAAGTCCCATCCTGGATATTTACCCCTGTCTTGCGCCGTGTGTCTGCCGGGATAGGCTCCGGCTCACTGCAACCCCGCACAGGATGAAGCTGTTTCTGACAGTGAATGAATGAAAGTCTTTTATCGTTGTGCATATATGAAATGTGATATCTCGAAGACAATATCCATTAGTTTTGATGCTTTCCTAGATTGTGCATAAGCCTATCACACTTTAAGGCAGAACCAATCACGATGATCCATCCATCCATCCATTTTCTAAACCGCTTGTCCTGGTGAGGGTCGCGGTGACAGCAGTCCAAGGAGAGTGGACCAGACATCCCTTTCACGATGATGTGAACACTAAAATTTACATTTATCACAGGACCTTTTAGATAAAATACTAGCGTTACCCGGGACCTTGTCGCCTTCTGGTGAAATAAGTCTTCGTAGGCGCCTTGCAGCCTTGATACATTTATTTTAACCTAGAAAGAGACACACTGGCTTGTTGTTGCACAAGGACTACTAGCTTACTTGACTTGTAAATCCCCGGCTGTAAAACCCCTAATCTCAGCCGTTGCACTGGAGGCAAAGCACCGAGGGGAATACTGTACTCCTCAATGCCGGGTCTATGTACATCCCAAGACGGCGCTCTTAGCAAGGATTAGTTGTGTGCTCTTACATAATGGCCCAAGTGCTTTGCGCGACGTGCATTCGTCAGGGCGCGTGTTGCACAGTTACAGTGTTGTACGCCGTCGGTTTATAACGTAGCTTTGCGAAGCGATTTCAGGCCGCCCGCCCGCAAACGCACACACTATCTTTATGCATACAGGGCAGCTTATTTAAGCCGGTCTGTTTGCGTTGGGGCCATATAGCCGCTGATTGATCGGCTAATGACACCAGGACACACAAGAGTCTGTTTCCACAGGGCTCCCCGACATTGAACAGATGCCAACCGAGGGGGAGCTTGGTCAATCGCTCAAGGCTCGCGTGCCAGTTCCAAAAGCATCGTGTGCTCTCGCTCGCTCACTCTCTCTCTCGCGTTGTATCAGTTAAACCTCTGCCGAGTGCAACAAAAGCTACGTGATGAGGCCAAGATTTTTGCTCCCATTTCATGTCAAGAAAACGAGGCCAACCGACATGTTTCCGCGCGTCCGTGCAGGCAGGACAGCTGCCCGGTCTTGATATTGTGCAAGCAACATCGTGGGTGGTTAAAGTACCGTGGGGACGAGGGTACACTTTGCAATGAAGTCACAATTATAATCACTAGCAAAGTACCCGCCCTACGAGCGATCTTGTTCCAGGCACCCTCTTCCGCGTGGCTGAAGAGGGTTGATGGTACGAGAGTAGAAGTGGGAATTTAAAGCTGAAATAGTCTTAAGTATCGTAAGCGTAATCAATAAGTGGCAAGTAAATGTGAAGTAAGACGTAAAACCCTGGGTGTTGTGGTGATAACATTCACGCTTATTTTGCGCTTATGAAGGATTTGAACCCGGTACCATCAGTGTGGACATACATACAATATAGACATACAAACGCTTCCCCATTATATCTACTAGTGCCAACATTGATAGCGCGCCTCCCAAGCGGCATACCACGAGAGGGGTCCTGCAGCAAGGGGGACTTTGGCAGCAAGCTGTCCCCTGTGCGTGCGACACGAAGCGAACGCAGCAGCACCATCCAGCACATGGCCCTTAGTCTCACAGGAGCGGGGGCGATGCAGCATGCGACTTCCCAATTAAGATCATTTGTGAGCGTTTAACCGAATTTGTACCGTATCACACGCGCGGCGCAACTTTTTTCCGAACGGCAGCATCTCCAAGTGACGACGGCAGCGAAGCAGACGGCACGTCATTGTATGGTTATATAAATCCCGCAAGAGTTTAGCCGGGTTGAACTCCCGCTACGAGCGGCGAGCTTGCGGCTACCCCCGCCCCCCCCGATGCCGTGCGACTGCCCGCAGAACGGGTCACAAACTTGTGCAATCGCTGCAATGCACCACTGCCCCACGGGCTGGAAGGGGCCCCACGTATTGGGCTGCGAGGAGGTGACATTTTTTGGCCAGGGAGGCCCGGTTAATAATGATTTCATGATAATAATGCACACATTATGAAGGCGGTGAACCGGAGCCTATTCCGGCTGATACAGGGCGCAAGGCAGGGCTATACCTAGGATGCGACGCCAGTCCATCACAGGGCACGGGGGGAGGGCATTTTAGTCAGCAGGCCAATTAAACTACGCAGCAGCGTGTATTTGGACTGTGTGAAGAAACCGGAGTGCCCGGCTAAAACATATCAATAATACCAAGAAAAATACCCAGTGAGCTTGTAAGAAAAATACCCAGTGTGCTTGCAAGCTCTTTACGGGATTCCTGGTGGGAGATGCAGTGAATGAGGGTGTAGCAGGGTGTTGTAGGCTATAGGTGGTCGGAGATGCAGTGAGTGAGGGGGTAGCAGATTCTTCCAGGCTGTAGGTGCGGTGATGGGGAAGCGACAAGGCATATCCCAACCACGCTCGGGCACCGAGCAGTGCTGCCGTCGAGTTACCGCTAACATTGCGGCGGGCGGGTTGGCACCCATCAACCTCGGGCGGCGTGACAGAAATACGAATTTAAAACGTGACCCCCACATTCTGCAGGCCGCCTCCCCTGTTATGCGGCCAATTTATGCGAGGGGATAGCCTAATGACCGTTATTTTCAACCCGCACAGTGTGGCGCAGCCAGATTGTGGGCCGCGGACAAAGCGCGGGGTTGGACGGTAATTGTTAGCACCGCGGCGATAACACCGGGTATGGGTGAACATTCGTGTCAGTTTTATTCACAGATGAATAAGATACAGGAGGTATATAATAAGGCTGTTTGAAAGCTGTTCGCGCGGGGATGACCCGTGTGTCCGCGTTAAGTAAGCGTGACTGACACAAGCCCGCATCCACACCTATTGCTATGCGATTTTCTAAATCGAGCCGTCATTCGAAGGGGGCGTAAAAGCTGGAGGTGGGGTGGTGAGTAGCGCTGCCGCCTCACAGCAAGAAGGAGCCGGGTTCGAATCTCGTCTCGGGTGCCTTTCTGTGTGACGTTTGCATGTTCTCCTCGTGTCCACGTGGGTTTTCGCCGGGCACTCTGGTTTCTTCCTACAGTCCAAAGACATGCTGCTGCATAGGTTAATTGGGCTACGGACTAAATTGCCCCTCGGTGCCCTGTGATGGACTGGCGTCCCATACTCCGCCCTGTATCTATCGGGATAGGCTCTGCACAACAACACACAATGAATGAATCAATCACAAATCTAATTGTATTGAAAACAATACGATCGATTTTTGGCCTGTGGTAAAATAAACTCGAATTTTAACATAGGCCTATACCGCTATAACTTACTGTAACTGCTCTGTGTGCTTGCAAGGGGAAGGGGGGATGCGGAGAGGGAGCGGGGATTGTGACCAGTTTGTGGCCCTTTGGTTATTTTATCTGGAACCGGCCCTCATTACAAAATAAGTTGTGCACCCCTGCTCTCGACCTTCCTCTTCTCCTGTGCCTGTTTCTGTACAGCGACTTGAGATTCAGATGCCTTTAGATGCCGTAGAGATCAATTTGTATTTTATCGATTAAATGTGTTGGGAAACCTATTGGCGTTGCCCCCGTAGCATCTTAAAAGGATTCAATGTGTTTGTTACTTTAGATTTTCTTTCCATAACTAGAGCATTAAACATGATCTTAAACATGCCGTGTTTTGTACACACAGTGATGCAGGAAAGTGGCCGCAGTATGTGGTGCAACTATCCCTATAAATTATTAATGTGATCACTGCAGTGAATTTAAATATCACTTTACATGTGGCCTTAAACATGAGCGAATGCCCTTAGACGAGGTTTTTTTTTCTTTTAATGCCATTAAGTAAAGCAACCCAGATCTGGGCTGTTTGCATCTCTTTATATGATGCTTTTCAAAAACTGCAGCCAGGAGAAAGGGCTACTATATATCAACACTTTTTTTTGGACCTAGGACAAGTTTATGATGCTGAACTGACAGGTGTGATGAATGTTTTAAAAGCATTAGGGCAGACTGGCAGCCTGTACAACGATATGTCATCGTCCATTAAGGGGCTTACACAGGATGTGTTCAGCATTATGAGCAAAGGAGTTGCCGCTGCATTTAAAAGCATTAACTATAATTAAAATACAACGTACCCACATTATGGCCAATCTTCCTACGAGTTTATCTCCTGCAAGATTGTAAAGGCAAACAACTTAATACGTAAAAAATGTCAGGATTGCTCCGGTTTGAATGGTTGTGTTGTCTTACTTTTTGGGGGGGGGCGAGCTGGTTTTAGTATGCTGTTTAGTTTTGAAACGTAATGTGTTTTTACCGCATTTGTAGCGCCACTTTTCTTACTCTCTCTGCGCAGCATATCTCGCCGTGGAAATCTACCGGATCGGGAAAAGAGGATAATGATTCCGCGTTCGAATCAACAAAGCGCCTTATCCAAAGGTAGGGAACTCGTATCCAAAGGATGCGCCAACTTTAATCGAGCATAAATTATACAATATTCCGAGCGTCGTAATCATGAGCCGCTATTTGATGTCGGCCATTTGTGTGCGCACATTCATATTCGCGAAGTGATATATTTGTCCCCGTGCATATTAATAATAATAATATCATTTTATAGAGCGCCTTTCACCCGAGAGTCACAAAGCGCTGCACAAGGGCCGCGGGGAGAACGGCATGTCAACAACGACAAAAAACAACGAATAAAAACCAAAGCAACAAATATTAAATGATTAAGGCTGCTTCGCATACACGGAAAGGTCGTGAAACTGGCAATATTCAGAGCGCCAAAACTCTGCCAGCGTCCTCTAAGATGGCCGTCACTTCCTTAAACACAAACACGGAGGGAGTCAGGGAGAGAGGGTGAGTGACAGTGGTGTATTGGGCAACGCACTGGAGGTCACCGGTACAATCCGATCTCCCGGCGTGTAGAGCATGGAGGAGTAGGCCAAGTACCCCCTAGTGGAAGGCCCTCCCTAGTTTTGGCATGAGCATGCTAATGCAGGGCTGCACGTTTGCCTTCATCATGACATGTGTATTCAGACAATGACAAATTCGGTCGAGGGATGCTGTGTTTTTGTTAACTCCAAAGTTGAATTATGGTAATTTCCAGCACTTGTGGTTGGGCACGGAGTGCGTGTTTGTGTTTTTAAAACCTGACAAATGTTTTTTGACATTCGCCGTGTTATTTCGAAGAGTTCAGCTCAGTGGGAGAGTTTAAGTAAATACACAACGAGGCGAAAAATGGCTTCGGCTTAGTCCATCATCGCATTGCAGCAAGACGCACGTCACGAACATCTCAGCGAAATATGTTCACGGGGTCAACGTGTCACAAAAAACACATTCCTGTAGCCACACAGATAATAGCCGCCACTGGAGCTCGGACAGAACATGGGGGAGGAAAATCATATACACATGGTCGATCTACTACACTGCACTCTGGCCAGATAAGGTAAATACATTGAACAGAAGCAGCTCCATTTAGGTAATTACTGATAATTACTGCCGTGACTTTCTCATAAGGAAATGTCAATAGCTGCTGATGCCCAGCAGATTGCGCTGGGTTGTTTGTAATTTGAATCCATGTTTAACAATTTGTTCCGAGGGTTCTCTACGTTTTTCCGTCAGGGTCACATTAAAGGTTGTCACTACCGTTTTTGTTTATGCCACTGCGCCCTCTCTTCGATACGTAGTCATAAATAGCATGTCACGCACGTTTTAATTTACGTAATATACACAATCGTTAATTTCTGTCGGTAAGTTCCAACATCTCAGGGTAATTAACCTATGCAGCATGTCTTTGGACTGTGGGAGGAAATCGGAGTACCCGTCGAAACACACGCAGACATGGGAAGAAAATGCAAAGTCCACACAGAAAGCCACCCTAGCCGGGAATCGACCCCGGGGCGCTTCTTGCTGTGAGTCAGCAGCGCTACTCACCGCACCACCGAGCCGCCCTACGTAATAACCATCCATCTATTTTCAGAAACTGCGTAATCCTGTAAAGAGTGAGCCAGAGCCTGTCCCGGCAGTCACAGGGCGCAAGGCAGGGCTATATCGAGGATAGGAGGCCAGTCTATCACAGTAATAACCATCCATCCATCCATTTTCTAAACCACTTGTCCTGGTGAGGGTCGCGGTGGCAGCAGTCCAAGGAGAGTGGACCAGACATCCCTTTCCTCAGCAACAGATTCCAGCTCTTCCTGGGGGGGGGGGGATTCCCAGGCGTTCACAGGCCACGGACACAGTAATAACGTTTAATGTAATGATGTTCGATTATTATTGTTTTTTTCTTTCGTTGTTAACATGCCGGCCTCTTCGCGGCCCTTGTGCAGCGCTTTGTGACCCTCGGGTGAAAGGCGCTATGTAAATTTATATTATTATCATCATCAGTACGTATGGAGTTGTTTGCTGTTGCTGCCGATAATGATAGAGCGATGCTTTCCGACGACCACGTGTGATCGTGATGTCGACACGCGCACACGCGCGTGCTCGCGACACATCGTTAATATTCAGCGTTCCGCTTCGATTTTCAAACGTGTCCGCAAATCAGAATCAATTCCAATGCCTGTTAGCGATATATACATACGCAAAGCTGAAAGAAGGCCTTTGTGAGGCTGGAATAAAGCAAAGATGAATGAGAAACGGCGCATTAGGACCACTCAATGAAGCCCATCTACCAGCTGAGCCCTCGTTCTTCAACCCGTGGCGGGGTGTATATTTCTCTCCCCGTTGCTGCTGTTTAAGCCACATAGGTACGCTACCGCAGATTACATTAATCCTGATTAGATTTTACATGCAAACAGTGAAATGTGTATTATTCCCAAGGCTTTGTTATTGTCACGTCCTTTCGGTACGTTTAAATTGTTCGTACCTGCTGAATTATTTATTTCCCCCCCTAATTCTCGTTTTGGTTTGAAGGTGTACTTGCACACGGTGTGTTTGTCAAAATGATATTTAAACTTTGATGTGACGGTTAATATGTAGTTTTTTAAATGTTTTTAAAACCATTTTTTTGACTATCACCACTCTCGTTATCTTGTCCCAATATGCACCGTTGCAAGCTCTCTGGAATTTGCTCAACATCACTTTATGACTCGCAGAGTTCAGTGAGGCAGTGGTTGCTAAGCCCTTAGTACTCCTGATTAAACCCTAAGCCTGTCAACATTTTGTTTGAGTGTATCTTTTTTCGATTGTATTTGTGTATTTCTTATCCTTGCATCACTTTTAGTTTTCGAGTTATGAGCAGGACAAACACCTTTCAGTCAGTAGAATTATTTAAAATCAATGTTGCAATTGGAGCAGGTGACGCAGGATGGAAATTCAAATCTCGCTGGGACCATCGGGAAATAGCGTTTCAACCACAAGCTCAGAGCTGTTTTAACAAAATAACTGTAACCGCAGACTTATTTTGGGAGAATATCACTTTGACATTGTCTTTTTTTGTATTTTCCGCCAATTTTATCGTAAACCCACTTATGTCTGTAACCTCTAAGTCACCCAGCTATCTCCTTGATGATTATTTACATATACATTTCCTTTTATCGCTTACCCGATTTGATAAACTACAAGCCAGATGACCTGCGTATGCAAGAGGCGCACTGTGGTGCTGCACAACGCCACCGGGACACTTCGCACACGCGCGTCCACGGCAATCGCGCCAATGACAACACCGACAACTTCGGCAAGCGTTAATCCAACAGTAAATTGATCATGACTGCCGCTGTGACGATGACGACGACCATGCCTGTACAGGACGGCGTACCTGGACGAACAAATGCAGGAGCACAGGACGCTACGATCGCCCTCGCTCGGCGTTCCTCGGCGCGGTTCAGCGGCCCGGCCATACCGTCCTGTCTCTCAACCGGCGGCCACCACCACCGCTACTACCGCCGCCACCAGGGACAGTACCAACTCAAGCGACAAGTTAGCACAGGAGCCGCACGTTGTTGCTGCTGCTGCTCACGAGGTACTGCGAGTGTGTGGGGCCGCCGCCGTGGCGATGCTCGGTGCCCGTGGTCCGGCGCTCTCGCGAGCGACGCTTCAATTCAATTCAACTTTATGCGTCAACTCTACCATATGTACAGGACATACAGAGGATCGAAACCGTTTCTCTCAGACCCCGGCGTTGTTTACTGTCGTTCTGCAAATTACTAGCAGAAACCGACGGCTTGTTGAGCGCCTGCTCAAATGAGCATTGAGAGAGTGCTCATGTATTGTTCACTGCGCTGGGCCGGTGGCAGAATTTCCACATTCCTACGGCGAGGGCGAGTCTCTGCACAGGCCAACCACTGTCTGGACTTCCCCGCAAAGTGTTATTTACTATATGGACCTCGCTCCCGCCGGAGGGTGATGGGCTGATTTAACCCCCCCATCTATGATTTAAATCACTAAGGCCTGAATTAACATTACCTCTTTTTTCGGTGCACCCTGCACTTTGGAGGTGAGCGTTGGTGGATCACACAAAGATGCGAAACTCCAAAACCTGCCAGGCAACGAGATGGCCAGGAGGTGGCAGTGCAGCAAGTGGGTTTTTAAAACCTAACTGTGCAGGCGTTTGAGCGTCACCTTGTCACCACACGCATGGGATTCATTAAGCTATTCTGGTTTCCTGCCACATGCAAAACATTATTTTTAAAATAGTTGGCCAAACGTCTCCATCCAGGATCTTCCTGATAAGTCTTTAGAATTAATGAGGCTTTACTTTATAAACAGAATTGGAGCCCAACAAGGAATAATATTGCTGCGGTACTTCTGTACAAAAAATAACCAACCTTCTAATGAATTATTATTATTCTTCAGATTTAATCACTGATATGTAAATCTGGAATGTTTTGCTTTCTTAAAGTTAGCCACAATTGTAAATCATATTTGCCCCAGCTCAAACAGTTGCTCGAGGCGGCCACGTGTTGTGTTGCTATGCACCACTCGCATTGTGATTGTATTGTGTGAAGTTTGTTCTTTTCACTTGGGCCAGCTGCTAGTACTTTACACAGTTGTAATGGGCGTTTAACACAAGGTCGGCAGAGACAAATGTCTTGCTTTTATCGACTGTGTCTGATACTGGCGATAAATTAATACGAGTAAACGGCCTACATCGAACCTTGGAACAGGACGCCGTGCACCTGATCTGTCCTTTACGTTATCACAAAAGGATAAAAGTGTTTCTGGATTAGTTTCCATCCTCCAGTCCTTTTTTCCGTCTGTCCATTCGTAACAGGATGGGCATGATATCTCTCGCAAATGCGATCCGGTTGGAAATCAAACTTTAGTTTATGCCAGGGTTGCCACCTCGCAGGCACAAAAACCGGGACATACGGAATCATGCATGGGATACAGCGAATAAGAAAGAGGATTGTACACTGTGTTACTGGTAAAAACACAGAATTTGACAGACTTTCATTCATTCGCGATGTTTCGCATCCCACGTTGGAGGCATCGTCAGCTCAACGATCCGTTAGCCTGAAGATGCCTCCAACGCAGGAAGCGACAGAGAGAGAGGAACGGTCGACACGGCTATCCCGAAAGAGCAGCTCTCGAGAGCAATCTTCGTGAGCACTACCATGATTTATTCTCTCGTGAAATGCTTCCGAAGACGGATGCAACGTTGAAATGCGTTACATAATTTCTACGCACGTTGACACATGCTATGTCTCACTTGACGTCTTTGCCATAGCTTCATTGCTTTGTGGGGCGATGTGTCGCCTTCGCTAGCTATCTCCCCCGAGCCCAATGGATTCTCCGGTGTCCACAACGGCAAACAAATCCCTCGGCAAGAGGAGCACCATGGTATCGGAGCAAGATATCAGCGACATCAATGCGCTTTTAACAACAGCGATGTTATCAAGAGACAAGGACGCAGAGCAAAAGGTATCAAGTCGAACGCCCGTGAGAACGCTCTGACTTTGACCAATCATTATTTTTTTCATTAATTGTCAAAAACCGCTTAATTCTGTACAGGGTCGCGGTGAGCCGCAGCCTATCCCGGCAGACACAGGGCGCACGGCAGGGCTATACACAGGATGGGACGCCAGTCTATCACAGGGCATCAGGAGCAATTTTTGGCAGCAGGCCAATTAACCTATGCAGAAAGTAGCGCTGTCGCCACACAGCAACAAGTCCCCGGGTTCGATTCCCGGCTTGGGTGCCGCCTTTCTGTGTGGAGTTTGCACGCTCTGCTCGTGTCCGCTTAGGTTTTCGCTGGGTACTCCGGTTTCATCCCACAGTCCAAAGACATGCTGCTGCTGCCGATGTCGATTTGCCTGCTGACTAAAATTGCCCCAAGTGCCCCGAGACGAGACTGGCGTTCCATCATGGGTAATAGCCCTGCCTTGCACCCTGTGTCTGCCGGGATAGGCTCCGACTCACCGCAACCTTCTACGGGATTAAGCGGGTACTGATGAGGTGTGAATTTATGTTCCACATGTCGTCCCCAGTGGCAACTCAAAACCAGACCACGATTACGCACGCGATCGCTTGACGTTTAACATTGTCTTCTGCCCCCCCCCCCAACATTCTTATCACGCATATGTGTGTAGCTGGAGCCACAATGTGCTCCGTCTCACTGTGCCAACGAGGTTTGTTTTGAGAAGACGACTTTTTGGAAACCATTTCTCCATTACGGAGAAGTGCTTATCGTGTTATCCTTGTTTGCAGAGGGCCCCGTTAGATAGCACACTGTGTGGCTGAGCACATTTTGCTATTAATGGCAAGCACGTGTGCACGATGAACAGAGTGTAAGAAGTGCTTAGCGTGAACTTGGCCGGTTTCTCTTGTTGGCCGCAAGTATAAAGATGATAAATTCATTAAAGAACCGAGTTGTCTGTTGTGCCTTTGTGCAACGCAGGTGACGCACAGTTTAAATGTATATTGACAAAGGAGAATTGCTGTTCTTTCGTTCTCTTCGTGGCCCTTGTGCAGCGCTTTGTGACCCTCGGGTGGAAGGCGCTATCAAAATGCTATTATTATTAACATGAATCGGTGCAGACTGGTGAAAGTGGCGCCTCGGACCAGTTCAGCCGTGGTCGCCAGTGTTAATCATGGCCGGGAAATGAACCCAGGCCTACCAGGTGCATAGTACATGGCACTAGACCATTGTGCTTCCCTCGCTCGTAATTAACGCGACCCCTGAAATATACGGCATTCCGTGCTGGGCGTGTACCACACGGAGGTTAGCAGGAACAGCTGTTCCTTTAAAATTACGTCAGGCAAAAACAAGAATCTGTTAGGTATGTTCTCTATTTATTCTCTGATGCGCGTTTTGTAACGTACTGCGGCGAATGTTTGTGTTTTCGTTGCATAAATTACGTGGCCCTCTGTTGTTACTGGACACGAAATACAGACGTGCCTCTTGTGCCTGCACATAACATGCGGGCACGCAGGCAAGGAAAAGAAGTGGGAGAAATATAAATGTGCTAACAAGTAAACGAAGAAAATAAACATTTGCCGTTTTGGTTTTTTGAAGCATCAAGAAGGGCTTTGTGTGTTGTGCTCGCCAGCTGACCAGGTTGTGAACTTTGTTTTTTCAGCTCGCAGGACAAACAACGCTGTGTGGATGGACCCAGAGAGAACCACCCAGCACTGCCTTCAAACTATTTCACCAGGTAGGGCCAAGCATTACATCCTGAATATTTCTCTTGGGCTGAAAGACGCTATGCCTATGCGAGCTTATAAAAACAACTCCGGGTTCACTTAAGCCTGATTGTATTGTATTATATCAGCGTGAGATGGGTACATCAGCGTAGGGGGGCACGGTGGCACGGTGAGTAGCGCTGCCGCCTCACAGCAACAGGGGCCCGGGTTAGATTCCCGGCTCGGGTGCCTGTCTGTGTGGATTTTGCGTGCTCGACTCAGCCTCAAATAAGTACCTAGTGCGGTGTGTAAACATTGCCACTAGGGAGACAAAGGCGGCCGGGCGTGATGCTGGTCACCCACCTTCATAGGTGCTCGCTAACGGCACTTGCCCCTACAGTCTGTTAAGGCTATACGGGGATCTTTGTCTTGCGTGCTCTCACCATGTCCGTATGGGATTTCACCAGATATTCCGGTTTCCTCCCACGCTTCAAAGACATTCTGCCTTGGCTAATTTTTTCTGCTGACTAAACTGATCCCCCGATACCCAGAGATATTGTAACTTGCTTACCCCTCCCCGCCCTGACAACTGTTAAAAAAGACCTGCAAAGCCCAACGGTTCGTTCCAGCTTAAATAAAAACTGACTGACTGAATTGATTTCCTGCTCAAAATCTGCGTCCCTGAGCCAGACAACGGAAAAGCCACGTTCTTGTGGCAGGGCCGAATCTACCACTCGAACACCCCGCGGTTACCTCACCCACAAATCGGTGCTGCTTTTATTGATCACGCAGGGATGATGGGATGACTAAAGCCGCCCCACATCGGGAGTTAAAACTCTCAACCCTCCGGATTGCTCGGCCGCACAGGGCTGATAAAATGCATCGCAGGACGAATGTTAAGCCTCCAGAGCCATATAACCATGCCAACCCTGCGCTGCCATCAACTCCCGTAACTTAAACCCCAAAATATTTTACGTGACGGGTGGTGAACTAAGGATGACCAAAAGTGGATTACATTTAGCGTGACCATGAAGGGATCAACTTTTAACATTTTCCCAGATCGCTTTGATAAATGGCAGCCTAATGGAAATGGACGTCATTACTGCCCCGCGTTTCCACTTGGCATGTAATGTATTTCTTTTTTCATGTTCTTTACAGCAAAAAAAAACGTTTGTGAAAAAGTATATTTATCAAAATAAAAGGGAGCGAGCGATATACCGATCTACCAAAAAGGTTATGTTATCGTTTTGACAAAATAGACCACGGTGTCAGGGTACAATGTTGTATAACCGTGCTCCTTCATGCGACAGAGTACTTGTTTGAAAAGTGCTCCCATTAGGGATTCATTGTACCTTTTTCTGTCGATGGGCTATTTGGCCACCACTTCAAATCCTACATTTGGCAACATTGTCACTAGATCTGTCACGTCTTTGGTCAAATACGACAAACAGATTATCAGAGCCTCCAGGAGGCATCACTGCATTACCCTATAGGGGGTCAAGGTAGAAGCGTTCACGTTGCGATCCCTGTCAAGTAAGAGTTGGTATTACCTGCAAATTCTACCAAACACTTTGAAGCCGAGCTGAAAGATAACGATGTCCAGAAGCTCAATAGATTCCAGAAGCCCCTCAGTCCGGAGCAAGAAGAGAGGCCAATTCCCGCCATTAAGGCCGGCACTGACTATGTATTATATCTCTAAATGTTGAAGGGCTGTCTACAACTACAGAAGAACTTGTTGCAATGGGAAACTGTCATATAACCATCACGCTTCGAAGAATCGAATCGAATTACCATATAAAGCATGAGTTTTATACCATGAAGTCCCTCAGAGGCACACACAGCGCTCTTGGGATCACCTCGTCATTTATCATTAATAACAATAATTTGCAGCTCTTTGTCAATCCACTGCTGGATGACGGCCTCCCCACACCGTGTCGGTTATGGAGGTCGTTTGACCTTATTCACCACGTTGGTCAGTGCAGGTTAGCGGTGAAGGGGGCAACCCAGGATCCCTCCAGGTATAACTCGTCACTGCTGCGAGCCGGCACTGTGCTCGACTGGCGTCCTATCCTGGATATAGCCCTGCCTTCCGCCCTGTGTCTGCCGGGATAGGCTCCGGCTCACCGCGAGCCTGTACAGGATTAAGCGGTTTCTGACAATGGATGCGTGGATGGATGATGCGAGCCGTGGACCGGTAAACCGATGTTTATGTTGGCGGGTTAGTGCACAACACGTGAACCACTGGGCCTCCGCTCTCCCCCTGCATCGTCCCTATGTTAGGACAAATAATTCATTTTTTCTTCAAGCCACAAATTGCCCTTTGATCAGCGGAGTGATAATTGCGCGGCAATTACTGTGTTTACACGCTGCTTAAAATTCATCGCGCACCTTGGCCTTGCAAATGCGATGGCCGTTATAATCCCAAAAGACAAATCATAAAGGTACAAGGACTCTGCACTTTGGACGCCGTGTCTTATTACGCCACTTAATTGATCTGAGCGAAACACTGTTTATCCCCCCCCCCCCTGACAGGAGACGTCTTGACGAGAACACAAAACACAACCGCGTGCGACATTGTGTTTCAGACGCCCGCGACACTTGGCGGCACGAGACAGCAGCGGCCAAAAACAGCCTTCGTCGGGAAACCCACCGCGGGGAAAGCAAGGCCATGCAGCGCCGGTAATAATAATAATAACAACAGGTCGACTCTGCGATGTCATTTTGAGATTCATAGGTACACACCGGGTCGGCACGGGTATCGCTGCCGCCTCACAGCAAGAAGGTTCCCGGGTTCGAATCTCGGCTCGGGTGCCTTTCTGTGTGGAGTTTGCACGTCCCTCCCCCCGTGTCCGCATGGGTTTTCGCCGGGCACTCTGGTTTCCTCCCACCATCCAAAAACATGCTGCCAGATTAATTGGCCTACTGAGTAAATTGCCCCAGGTGCCCTGCGATGGACTGGCGTCCCATCATCGGTATACCCCCTGCCTTGCGACCTGTGTCTGCCGGGATAGGCTCCGGCTCACCGCGACCCTGTACAGGATTAAGCGGTTTCTAAAAATGGATGGATGGAGGTACACACCGCGTGCTGTGTCCTATACACTGCGACGGCAGGTGTCGGGGAGTGCAACGAGATCGAATCTAACTCGTGGAAGAGGTGCAGCTGAAGTGGTCACACCACCACAGCGATACGCCAGTGCATCGGATACACTCGTGATAAATACCATATATGTAAGATGTGAACACGGCGGCCGGCGTTGTGTTTAGCCACTGAAATTGCTTCGGCTTTCGCGGGAGCTGTTTGGCCGGCGATATTTTCGACAAAGTTTGCGGAGGGAAGAGATGCCTTAAAGGATATGGCTGCTCTCCAATTGCACCGGTTAATTTGAGGGACATTGCTCTCATAGCCACTGCAGGCCACATGCTATTACCGCACAAATTGGCCAATGATATGTGGAGTGCCACACGCCAATTTGGCTTTCATTCGGCAGCCTTGTTTGTTCCTTTTGCACAAACGCCGTGTAATAGACACGGGGAAAGCGCCGGGAAGGAACGGCGCTAAAAAGTTGCGCGGGAAAAGTGTAATCTAAATCGCCGCTCGGTCAGCGAGGGCCTGTGCGCCGAAAGCCGTTGCTTATCGCAACCGAGTAACGGATGCTTTTGCATCGCATTATGAAGGTAGATCTTCGTTTCCTGGCCGTTGGGTTGTGTCAACAGTCATTATTTTTCTTTAGTTCTCTTTCTGGAAACATTATAAGTGAAGCAAAACAAATACAGGGAGGGACGGAGGAGGGGGGGGGTGCCGTGTTTATTTGTGCGGATATTAACGGACGGGTCGACGCGCGATCTCGACTCGAGGAACTAACGCGCAAACGCAGCCAGCTTCCCAAATCTTCGTATCTAAAGCTCCGGCGGCCAGTTTAAGGGGGAGTAAACCGCCGGCGTGAAGCGAGGGGCATGGGGCGCGATAGGGGTCATCGCTCACTCGCGACAATCGCTCCTGGAACCTCACGAACCATCGACGTTCGACCGTCAAATCGTTCGACGTTTCCCCCCCCAACCCCATCCTGCCCTGCGTCCCCTCCTGGTCACCGCGCGCTCCGCATGTGGCGAGGGAGCCCTTTAAAAAGAGAAAAAAATAATTTACCGTAAGTGCATCATTTGAAAAATTGCACGTGCGGTGACAGTGGGCGCCGAGCCCGAGGCCCGGTAATTGCAGCGCATTGTGCAACTGATCCCGAAAATTGCAGCAGGGCAAGTTTTGATTCAGGAGCCTGCAATTATGGCCGATTCAGCTGTCTTTCAAGGCATTATTTAGGCTCGTGGCTGCTTTGTCGCAGCTCCGTTTATCTCCTCGCCGCTTTCAACGTGTAAACCGCGCAGAGCCCATGGCAACGCTCATTTAAATACTTACATCACATTAATTAAATAAACACGGTCATTTCGAGTTGGTGTATTTTTCATGTTTTGCCTATAAAAATAAAAAAGGGGGCGGGGGGAGGGGGGGCAGCAATAATACCGGGCAATTAGTGTATTTTAATACCAATAAAATAATTGCCGTATTTAAATGTTGATTACAACGGGAGCACGCAATAGACACTGATGCGATGACGTAGATGCGTAGCGTGTGGTTGTGTGCGAGCACAGATTTGCGTGGAGCGGTGGTGCAGCGGTTAGCGCGCCGCACTACGAACTCGTCAACCCGAGTTCAATTCCCGGTCACTGACAACACCAGCGGCGGTTTTGCGAACCCTTCCTGGGCCTCCGCGAGGGTCGACTCGGCCTCATATCAGTTCGTGGTGTGGTGTGTAAACATCGCCACCAGGGAGGGCGGCCAGGCGTGGTGCTGGCCATCCACCCCTCGTGTGTTCGTTAACAGCGCTTGACCCAACAGTGTGTTAAGGCTATACGAGGGATTTGTGTCGCTGTACATGCACAGCTTTGTGCACGCGCAGCCCTTTTTGTCAATCCACTGCTGGATGAAGGCCTCGATACGAGACGTCGGTCATGCGGGTTGTTTGACCGTGCTTCACCACGCTGGATAGTACGGGTTGGTCAGGGGAGGGCAACCAGGACCGGATCAGACATCACTCACACTAATGTAGGCTGAGGCCAGGAGACGAACTCGGGTGGTCGAGTTCACAGTGCAGTGTGCTCACCGCTGCCCCACAACTCAACTCCAAAATATGTACTATTATTATTACGCTTGGAAATTCTCATTGAGTCGCAAGACTGTTTATTAGGAGTGTCCTGCCAAGTATAGCAACTTGTGGGCGATGTTCCCGTGTGTAATCCCAATTGAGTAATTTGCAGGTCTATTTTGTGCTGGTTTTAGCTATGGGAGGCTTCCAGAGACCCTGGAGAAACATATGCATATGGAGGAGAACATACAAACTCAACGTAAAAAGGAATCCCAATCAGACATTGAACCCGAACCACATCTGCGCCACCAACGCTACAAAGTGAATGAACACTTCACACAAATTTCACTAGATACCTATTCAATAATTTACTCTTATTTTTCTAAACCTTAATCGCCAACTCCGCTTACATCAACAATTATTAAAATGACATTTTAAAACGTAAAATCACGGCAAAAAGGATATTTTCTTAAACGCTTGGACACATTTTTTCCTGTAAGAATAACATTACGACCCCGAGCACAGTCACTTTCTTACACTCGGGCATCAGTCGTTGAATAATTGGGCAACGTTTGTAATTGTAACCGTTTTCGGAATTTGGGGCCATTTATCTTCCCCTCGAATCAATGCTCATCATGCACTTCGGGCATTGATAAATTAATTTGAGGCCCTGTTGACATTTCGGGAGGACTATTATGTCAACACCGAGCGCAAGACACGATACATTTTGCAGAGCGTAACCTCCAAATTGTAGCGAGAGAGAAAATGTCACGGTTATATTCCCTGATTTTTTTGTTTGTGTTCAGCTATAGGCATGAATGTGCGGGGCGGGGGGGAGAGTGGCAGTGCTGCAGCGATAAGCGCCCTGCACTAATATGAACTCCATAAACTCGCTGGATTTCCATTTACAGCCTTGGTTAATGTCAGCAGTAAGAGGGGGTTCTCAACGCTCGGATATATATGTAGTGGCCCCTCGCGTTACGATATAAAATCCGTTCCAGAACACGTATCGTAATATGAAACCATCGTTAAGTTAGAACAATAATACCAGTACAGTAAGAGCAGCACACACGTGTTTCAATCAAAGGAGCGGTAAATACTGAGATGTAAACACTAAAAAAGCGCTGCGATCGGCCGAGAAGCTACCCAAGCGGCATGCGTTCGCATCACTGATTGGCTGCCGCGCCACCCACACTCACGTGTAGCAATATCGTAACACGTATCGTAACGTGAAATGTGATAGTAATGCGTTACTAATGTTCTTATAGAGCGTATATCGTAACGCCATTTTATCGTATTGTGAGGCCTTCGTAAAGCGAGGGGCCACTGTCATGGGAAGAGGACAGTTACACAATAAGCAGCCCTAAGACGCCGGGAGCTCCGTGT
>JAZEWU010000047.1:1085219-1095929 GCA_036362915.1 Geotria australis | reverse complement strand
GGATCGCTGGGCTGTACTTCATGAAGATGCTTCCAACGCGGGAGACGAAACGTGGCAGGGAGCAGAAACGCTTACCGCTGCGGCTATCCCTAAAAAGCAGCTCTTGAGAGCAATCCTCAAAGAGCTGTAGGTTATAGTCGTGATACAGTCGAGTGGTACGGTCGTTGTATGGGTCGCAATCACAAGATCCATGGGTCAAAGTACAGCAAATCGGATCTTTTTTTTACCAGTACGGTGATATTACAGCCCCCTTCTCACCCATACTGCACCGAACGCCTCCGCCACTATCTTACCATTACACCGCACCGGACAGGTACCGGCTGTGTAAGAAAATGGGAAACTGTAATTTAACATCGCGCTTCGAAGAATCGCAAAAAAGAAGAAGACTATCACTTTTGAGAATATCACGTCAAATTAATCGCTGCTCGCTTGTTCCTACATATCCCTTGTTCATTCGTTAAATGAATTACCTTATTGACGAACGGCAACAGGAGTTGTTGTGTAGGTCGACTCTTCCCACAGCATAGGAGCGTTGAATTCCCACCACTGACTCAGCTGGGCCGCGAACAGCGCCGGTGGATCATTGCTCCACCGGCGCCGGTGGATGTGAAACCGGAATGCACTGCCGTTGTCTTCACAATGAGGCGCTTAATTGCACGTAGTAATAATAATAATAGCATTTATAGAGCGCTTTTCACCCGAGGGTAACAAAGCGCTGCGCAGCGCTGCGGAGAGAACGGGCATGTCAACAACGACAGAGAACGGAAAATCAGCAACGGAAAAATCACATGAACCGATCGACTTGTTACACAACGGCCCGTGCAAGTGTCCCAGGAAGAACCCACCTGGTGGCATTCCCAGCGCTGCTCGGAGCATTATCACCACCACAATGCCGTTGTGCTTCAATTGGCAATCAGTTCACCTGCACGTGTTATCTATCGCCCGAGAACCAGATGTGAAAGTAAGGCGTCTCTCTTCTGGGAGTGCCTGGGAATCCCCCCAGGAGGAGCTGGGGGTCTGGGACACGCTGGCGGGACTGTGTCTCTCAGACGCTCAACAGGAAAAGTGGGGCATTGTTGACCACTTAATCCGGAGTCACGAAGCTCCACTGGTTTACTGTCACTCCGTGCTTGCTTTCACTGGTAAACCATTCAAACAATGAACGTACAACACACCAGGTTGATCTGTATCAACTCACACATGACAATTGTTCCTTTTCTTTTCTGAGTGCTGGCAAACAATACAATGCTGATGTCTTCATTGTCCGCAGTAGGGCTAATTGCCAAGGCGATGTGTTTCAACCGACGTATCAGGATGTGAATCTGGCCCATCGTGTTTAACAGAGGAAAGGGAGCCGGTCTTAATTACATAGCAGCAGCCCGGTAGGATTAGTCCCTGATTCCTGCATTGCCTTTGACAAAACAGTACGCAGTGATAACACTTGTGCCTGGCAGCAAGAAGGACCCGAGTTTGATTCTCGACTCGGGTGCCTTTCTGCGTGTCGTTTCAATGTCACCCCCGCCGCGCCAGTTCTGCATGTGTTTTCTAAATCTTCTCTGGTTTCCTTCCAGATTTATCAATAGATATTGATGTCTATTAATACAGCAACAAAAATACCCAGTGAGCTTGCAAGCTCTTTACAGGATTCCTGCGACACAACAAACACGCGAATTGACAAATATAAATAAAATAGCAAATTAACCAAACAAAAACACAAAAATAACCATTTACACACAGAATTGCGTGTAAGTGACCAAATAAATGAGTAAAAACAGTTAAACATTGCGATGGCGAAATAAATTACAGCAATGAAAACATTAGTATAAACACACGATGTAACTGGAATGTTTCAAACATCCCAATGCCGTTCACTCGGTTGTGAATCACACATAGCAGCAACATCACACGCGACTGAAAAAACTTGGCAGGATCTTCCTGAAAAAAAAAACAGTTGTGAGACCCGGCGAAGCTTTCCTGGCTAAACAATTAATTCATTCATTGTCAGAAACCGATTAATCCTGTACAGGGTTGCGGTGAGCCGGAGCCTATTCCGGCAGACACAGGACGCAAGGGCTATACCCGTGATAGGACGCCAGTCCAGCACAGGGCACGGTGGGGGGGGGGGGGCAATTTAGTCCGCAGGCCAATTAACCTATGCTGCAGCATGTCTTTGGACTGTGGGAGGAAACCCACGCGGACACGGGGAGAGAACATGCAAACTCCACACAGCATGGCACCCTAGCCGGGATTCGAACCCGGGTCCTTCTTGCTGTGAGACGGCAGCGCTGCTCCCCGCGCCAGCGTGCCGCCCCTGGCTAAACAAGCTTAATAATAATAATGCCGCATGTCGTTCTTTTGTTTGGGATAGCCAGCCGTTACTCATCTCGATGTGTGTCCGACTGTATTGCGTCCGTGTTCTTAACGCTTTCACCATGCCTTATTAACCCCGCTCTGATTTCTGATGCGGGATAAGGACAAATGTTTCCCGTAAACACGGCCCTGCCTGTGCAGAATGTCATTGTTTATTGAAACTAACCAAGTCTGTCGGGGTTTCGAGAGTTCCCCTTGCTGAAATTTACAATAAATCTCTGACGGAGAAAGCTAAATGCGGAGGGTTTTTTGAGACTCACAGAGCCCCCCCCCGCCCCTTGACATCTTGCTTGGCCCTGTGCGTATGAGAGAATGCTTAAGGCTTCTACCCCTTGATTTCTGAGAATAAATTTGCCTTAGGGCCAACGCAGGGTTTTGGCGCTGTTTAGCCAGCAGCATATTCCAACAACCCATGTAACTTTATGAAAGAAGGGAATAAGAAAAAAACATTCTTAAAGGTTCATTTCACCAATAAAAGGAAGGTTAGATGGCTGGTTTATTTTATTTTGTTTTGTTTGGTGCATTTTCCCATGCAGCTTAACATGTAAGGTCTACAAGGGTTTCTGATAAAAGGGGACTGTTTGGCAAAACAACCTTGACTTGTTTCGCAGAAAAGGCCACACTCCAGATGCCTAGTGCGGTTGCACAAGTTTGTACAGTATTCGGTTTTTTTTTGTAAATACAGTTGCTGAGCAAAGGGGGAAAAAAACGTCATGTGGTCAGCATCCCACAGCACTGTCAAAGTTGTAACAATAACACAGTTGTAATAGATGTGTAACACCTACATCGATACAAGGGTAACACGTCGCATGAATCATCATCACTATCATTTTCAGAAACTAATTAGTCCTGTACAGGTGAGCCGGAGGATATCCCGACAGACACAGGGCGCAAGGCAGGGCTATACCCAGGATGGGCCGCCAGTTCATCATAGGGCACCAGGGACAATTTAGTCTGCAGGCCAATTAACCTATGCAGCAGAACGTCTTTGGACTGTGGGAGGAAACCGGAGTGCCCGGCGAAAACCAACGCGGTCACGGGGAGAACGTGCAAACTCCACACAGAAAGTCACCCCAGGCGGGATACGAACCCGGGTTCGTCTTGCTGTGAGGCGGCAGCGCTACTCACCGCGCCACCGTTCCGCCCGACATCTTATATCTGCCTAGGTTAATTGTTATCACTAAATTACCCCTGGTGCCCTGAGATGTTGTAACTTGCTTGCCCCTCCCCGCTGGACTGACTGAAAAGGAGCGAGAAGTGGGACGTCAAGCCAGAGTCCCACAGTAGCGGCACGGCCGCTTAGCCCTACAAGGAAACTCTCATAATAACCACCATTATGATTCCCTTAAGGTCAGGGCAAAAACAATATTAAGTGGACTTCCCAGCTTTGGGAATAATTTGAATGTTACGAACCGCCCGTGGTTTTCGCCGGGATGCGTTTGTTGTTCTGTATTTCTCCTCGAGACCCGGGCACAGATGGGTTGAGATAAAACGCTAATGAGATGTACAATAGCAAATATAATTTTCGTAACAGTAATGACCCTTGGTCTCGATTACCAAAGATATAACGTTCTGTCTAAATGGCTTTGTATACTCGAAGATGAGTGTGATATGCTCGTGACGAATGTTGTTGGTTTGTTTTCCCAATGCTGTTAAATAGTTCAGCGGTATCGGAGGTCGTAGTAACCTTTTTCTGATGCCACCACGCCTCACTATCGCTTGCTCCCAATCAGATCCCACAGTTGTTGCAATGTGCATCAGAATCGCTCTCAAGAGCTGCTCTTTCGGGATAGCAGTGTCGAGCGGCCTAATGCTGCCTCTAACGCTCGACACGGCTGTCCCGACAGAGCAGCTCCCGAGGTCGATTCTCACACATCGAGCAGTGAACAGCTACATAAATGCAATTCCTTCAGGAGCTACACTTGAAGCCTCTACATAATCATCATCATCGTCACCATCATCTGTCGTAACTTCCCGTTATATAACGATCGCGTTGGGCGCCTGTTATTTTCGCTGACGCGCCGCTGCCCAACGCGGCACCGCAAACGACGCGCGACGCGACGCGACCATTCACCGAACTTTCCTGTCCTTCAAAACCCGCAGAACCGAAGAACTCTCCGCGATTCGGACGTCTTTTTCTCACCGGCGGCGCCTCCAAGCCGGACCGTGCCGGCGACGGCACTCAGCCCATCGATCCGCTCCGGTCGCCGGCTCCCGAATCGCGACGCGCTCCCGGCCCGGCGCGACACAACAAGCCCGCGTCGGGCCGAGCGAAATTGTCCGCGCTGATATTCGCGGACGACTCGAGGCGCCTCGGAGGGGGCGACGCCTCCGGAGGAGCGGCCGGAGCCGACGACAGCCAGCGGCGGAGGAGAGCCACCCTCCTGCAAAAGCGGCTGGGGATCGCGGACGCGGGGCTCGTTTAAAAAGAACGCAGATCGAGCGTGACCTCACCTACGAGCCTCCCCTCGCGGCGAGGTCAAAGCCGCCCGTCACCCAGGCGCGTCGCAGCCGCATCTTGCGACACCCGCACTTTCACAGAAACATGATTCCATCTCCACCCCACCCACACTTTTCCTGCAACACCCGCGGCTGCGACGCGCCTGCCACAGTGAGTGGCGGAAATGGATCGCGCGCTGGACTTAACGAGTTACCGGTTCGATCCGAGCTTCCGGCGCAGCAGTTGCTCCCTGAGAATCGCTCTTTAAAATATGCTCTTTTCGGGAGAGACGTGTGCAGCGTTCCTACTGTCTCGTTTGCGACGTTTCGCCTCCCACATCGGAGGCCTCATTGTGAAAACATTTGAGATAATTGGAAAGTTTGTTTAAATCCCCGCCCCCTACCCCCCTCTGCTTTTGACCACCCAGCAATATAAATGAGTACACCGCAGTTGGTCGATCGGCAGATTGTGAGTCGTGGTAAAGTTAGGGTTACTCCCACGTGGAAGAGTAGGCCAATATATCCTCCAAAGAGGCTCTCTCTAGCGCTCCATATAGCCGAGGCCACTTCCGCCAGCAATGGCGTGAGCCGCCAATTGCAGCGCTGCGCCTTTACCTTCGGAGCCAATGTACCTGCGCTTTTAGAATTAAAATAAGCCTTGTGTGCCTTTAATTGACATTCGTGAATGTAAATGTTGCTTTATGAATAATGTTAGCTATATGAGCCTGATTTTCTGTGATGGATAGTTACGTAATAAATCTCATAATTGATGGTTGCTCTTCAGAGCTGTTCTTCTGGGATAGCCATGTTGAGCGATCTCCCTCTGTCCCATGCGACGTTTCGCCTCCCACGTTGGAGGTATGATCAGGGGTTAGCGTCGCGACGCAGATCGCTCAGTGACACGGCAATCCCGAAGCAACAGCTCTGAATCGAGCCGTGAAAACCTACATCAATAGAGCATTTTTTTTGTTTAATTGTATGGAATAAGCTGTATTGCCATTATTGTAATAATGCTTTGACCACCATGATTACCAAGCCATTGTCTAGCCACTGCTAGATGAAAGCCACTCCGTTGATGTAGCAATCCCTCCTGATCCTGTGACGTTACAACCCCTCCGGCTTGTGCTCACGAGCCGACCTCATGCGTCACGTAAATGCAATAATGACGCGACGTTAATCTATTCACGTTTCCTTTAACGCAATTGTACGCAATTTTTAGACGGTTCTAAATAAATTCCAAACTGACCTTGAAATGTGTTCCGATAGTAAGATGCCTTTATTTTTGAATAATACTTTGTTTCATACATTACTGTAAAACACAGTATACCATACAGGGGGAGAAAAAAAAAACTGTCGTAGTTACGAAAAGTATATAAATTGTAAAATACAAATTTCAAACGTGTATTCCTATTATTTGATTATAATCGTTTTTTTCCCGTTCACCGAGATACAACAAATATATTAAAACAGCAATTCGTATTACGGCAATACGATATAAAATGAAAATAAAAAGTACATTTGTCGTAAAGTACTGTACATACATTTGTGATATAAATACATATAACAGGACTGTTCATAGAGCCGTAGAGCAATACAACAACGCTACATGTACAACGAGCCGTTCACCTTTGACGCTATATACAAAGGGAAACACTTTGTGGTCATAGTTTTTTGCTGCTGCTGTCGCCGTTCGCTAGCACATTCCTCAGCATCGGTGTGTTCTTTGGATATCTTAAGTGGCCCTAACGAACACCATCAATCTGCCGGGTGAGTGGCGACGCACGCACTCACGCACGCACGCACCGGCAATTTATTTTCGGGACGGTTCGCGCGAATAAAACTCGTGTCGTAAAGACCCTCCTCCACCCGACTCGGGCCAGTGAATGCAGTGGTGGCCGTGAGCGACGTACCGATGCTAGGGTTATCCACGCTACCCGGTTTTTACCCGCGGTCGTCCTGGCGAAATCTATCTTCGTGGGACGTTAACACGCTTGGACTGCACTCACGGACAACGCCTACGCGAGTCGTGCAAACGCTATTCCCGGATAGTGAGATATTCCTGATGGTTGCTCTGCAGAGCTGTTCTTTCGGGATAGCCGCGTCAAGCGATCTCCCTCTCTCCCTCGCGACGTTTCGCCTCCCACGTTGGAAAGCCTGACGATGCTTCCAACGTGGGAGGCGAAACGTCGCGAGGGAGGGAAGGAGGTCGCTCAGTGACACGACTATCCGGAAAAAGAACAGCTCTGAAGAGCAACCCTCACGAATAGAGCCGTGAAAACCTACATTGGTAAATCACGTGTAGTGTCCCTTGCATACGGGACCGAATATGTTATATTATTGGAGATTTTTCCGAACACGAGTCTTTGCGGAGCACCGCGCTCCGCCCTTCTCACATTTACCAGAAACCGCTTAATCCTGTACAGGGTCGCGGTGAGCCGGAGCCTATCCCGGCAGACACAGGGCGCAAGACAGGGATATTCTCAGGATGGGACGTCAGTCCGTCACAGGGCACATTTACCAACCATCTCAAAGAAATACCGTCTCAAAGTGGTTCCACGCTGCGTGTGCGGGCCGATTGGCAGACGAGTCCAACGTGACATGGAGAGCCCCACTTCAATTTAACATGTAAATCGTGTGTGCATGTGTATCTGTGTCGCTAATGGCACTTGCCCCTACAGTCTGTTAAGGCTATACGAGGATCTTTGTCTTTGTTTGACGCGTATCTCAATGTGGGGAGCGGTGGTGTGGCGGTTTGCGCAGCTGGATTCGATTCCTACTCGTGGCCAACACAAGTGCCGATTTTGTGAACCGGTCCTGGGCCTGCCCTATGTCAACTCAGCCTCAAATGAGTACCTGGTGCGGTGTGTAAAGATCGCCACTAGGCAGCTAAAGGCGGCCGAGCGTGGTGCTGGCCACCCGTCCCCTTTTGTGCCACATCAGGCTTTCATAGCCGCTAACAGCACTTGCCCCTACGGTCTGTGAAGGCTCCACGGGGGATCTGTGTCTACGTTCCACATGACGTAGATAAGAGTGACCTAGCGTATGTACATGTGTGACCCACGTGCTTTGTGGTGAGCGTGCGATTGCGAGTTTGCGTGCGCGTGTACACGTGTAACGCACATGGTTGAGGCAGCGTCCTCTGCGTCACGCGATACGGGTTCAGGAATCGCGCCGCGCACCCCAGCAGCCTGTGACGGCTCGATAAACACTCATTAAGGGAGTTGGCCCAACAGCCCAACTATAGGACCGCAGAGCTTGGGCGACTGTGGGGTTAGCGCCGATGCTGGCTACCTTTGCCGCTCGTCCGTACGTTCCGGCACCTCGGTGCGAAAAATTGTGCGCGTTACAAAGCCTACAAAGCCTTCCGAGATGCGATTTACATTAACGATGCGATATAAAGATTGCCGGTTTTAAACGGCTGGTGGGGGTCAAGGTAGAAGCGTTCACGTCGCGATCCCTGTCAGGTAGTACTTGGTATTGCCTGCGAATTCTACCAAACACTTCGAAGCCAAGCTGAAAGACGACCATGTCCAGAAGCTAGCCATCGTACTTCGAAGAATCGCAAAGAAGAAGAACGGCTGGTAACGACATTGACATTGACCCGCGTTGGCCGTTTGAGCCCCAATGGTGGGGGGTATTGGAGTAAAATATTACGCCCGGATGCCCTTCCTGACGCCAACCTCTTTTAGTCCGAGGGTTTTCGGATCGTTATTTGTATGGAACCTCGCCCCAGATCTGTTCAGCAAGTGAGACCCTAGCAGGAGTGCTGGACTCCACGCGTCAGCTTTGGGGTTCATTGGAACGCGCGAATCCCTCCATCACAATACGGTTACAATCCATGATGCTACGTGGAATATAATAATAATTATAACTGTTATTTTAATAATACTGCTAAACAGCAACACGGCTCTCGAGTATGAAAGCCACTGGATCAGCGTGTGGGGGTCAAGGTAGAAGCGTTCACGTCGCGATCCCTGTCAGGTAGTACTTGGTATTGCCTGCGAATTCTACCAAACACTTCGAAGCCAAGCTGAAAGACGACGATATCCAGAAGCTAGCCATCGTGCTTCGAAGAATCGCAAAGAAGAAGAAGCGTGTGCACGCCTGGCCACAGTGATTGATGTCGTGGTACTGGCCATCCTTTCAACGTATCGCGTCCTAATGAGATAACAGCAGAGATCGAGACGAGAGGTAGAGATATAGTGAGATGCGAGGGATGTGGACACTAGTTTGCGGTGTCGAGAGCGGAGATTATAGATATAGATAGAGATATAGATGTTTATTATTACAGCAGAAAAATACCCAGTGAGCTTGAAAGTTCTTTACGAGATACACAAAACAAGACAGGGATCTGGAGGAATGAGAGCGATGTAAACGAGATCTAGCAAACCGTCACGAATCGAGCCGTGAAAACCTACATCGGTACGATGATACTTCTGTTCCCCTGAATCTGGGGCATCTTGAGCTACTTGGGGCCCCACGAGCATTTTGCTCGTTTTGCAATGTGCATGGCCGGGTGGTGCAGTGGTGATAAAGGGCGACTCTCGATTCAAATCATACAGGTTCAAATCCTGGTCGGGGTTCGACTTGGCGCTTCCACTCCCCGGTGTTCGAAAACAAACCGAGTCCCGCTTTGTAAAAAAATCCACCAGTGGTTGTCCTATAGATTCACTCGCTTTTTGAGAATTGCTTTGAAGAGCTGCCCTTTCGGGATAGCCGTGTCGAGCCGTTCCTCTTCTCTCACTTGTTTTCGAAATAGCCATGGAGAGGGTTCCTCCCTCGCTCGATGCGGCTATCCAGAAAGAGCGGCTCTTAAGAGCAATTTTCATACATCGAGCTGCGAAAACCTACATCATTAAATCGCTCGGTTTGTCATAGGCGTGCGGAATTTCTGCCCGTTGGCTCTCGCCAAAGCAAGAACGAGCACCTTCTCCACACACCGAATGTTACTGTACACACCCGCTATTAACAGTATACCTTTTACATCGTTTATATGCAGCGAAACATCCACACACACATTCATTATAATCAAGATCCTTTGATATGTCTCAGTGAATAACAATACATATTTGAACGTCAACATATTTATGATTTCCTACCCACCCCCCATCCAACCCCACAACTTTATACCGATTGTGCTATAAGCGTCGCAGAGACCATTCCGTTTGGGAGCGCGGCCCCACCTACGGAAGTAGACACCGCGGAGCTACCTCCGAGATCCCTCCGCCAAGCGTCAGCTGATCCACGCACGGAGCCGAGGGTCGGCACCGTGTCACCCGCTCTCCGCGAGAGGGCAAGGCTCATCGCACGCCGATCAAAACCAACGTTTCGATCCTAATTTTCTGGGGGGTTTTTTGGCCGAATTCCAGCGCAGAAAAAACTGTATTAATAGGTTTGGGGATTTTGTGTTTGTTTATGTTGCGCGGTCGTTGGTTAACTGGGCCGAGATCAATCGACTTCGCTACGTTTGAGAACCCGGTTTAAATCGCGGGCCGATTGAAACCTGGATACGAACGCAGGTTTTTGGCGGTACCGGGCACGGAAATGGTCCGAGCCGCGAGGCCACCTCCAGCGTTTCTCAAACAGCGGAGCGGACGCGGCATCGCAATCGTTACATCGTCGAGATCAACAACCGGGAACCTCGGTTTTAATCCGAGCGCGAGCAAGCGCCTGAACTCGCCGATTGTGCCCAAGGTAGCTCTTGGCGTGGGACCCATGTGTTCGCAAGCCGCGCTTCTCGAAGGAGGTTAGCGGTTTTAAAAAAACAAAAAAAGTCGAGAAAAGACACCCACGACTTCCCGCAGCCCTTGACAAACTCCAGACAGCTCCCTTTTATCGGCCGAACGCGACTCCTCCCACGCGAACCAGCGGCCAAGTTTTTCGTTATTTTTCCCCCCCCCC
>JAZEWU010000047.1:1065733-1083132 GCA_036362915.1 Geotria australis | reverse complement strand
TAAGAGGAAACCCCGGGTTCGCTCGCTCGGCCAACCGTCCCGGGAGAAAATGAGAATATTGTTCGAAGAGGAAGAGCGGCAAGATTTTGTAACGCGACGCGCAAGTTCCACGCCTCGCTCGTGGACGAGACCTGGAGTAGGAAAACTACGGAGGTGAATGACAAAATAACAATAATGTTCCATCCAATTAACTCGAAGGCTTTCATGACCAATGTTATCCATAGTGAAGCGCTGTATATGAGTTTAGGTCATGTGAAAAAGCGCTTCACTAATGTTCCATCCATCCATTTTCTAAACCGCTTGTCCTGGCGAGGGTCGTGGTGGCACATATTTCATTCAACGTCGAACCTATTCATTCGACTGGAGAACGACGCGGAAGGCGCAGGGAGGCGGAGGAAGGAGGCAGCCGGGCGGTTCGCCGGCGCCAACCGCTCGCGGCCGCAGAAACCGCGGCACGATCCTCACCTCGCGAAACGTGCCGGGGATGGAGATGACCTTGTAGATGGCGTAGATGGGCACCAGCATCATGGAGGAGATGGCGATGCCCCAGCCGACCGTGTTGGCCCAGTCGGGGAACTGGTACTCGTCGTAGGACAGCGGCTTGGCGTTGACGATGCTCGCAACCACCACGAACTACGAGCGAGACACATACAAAGGATTCACTCGAAGGCTTTCGTGACCAATGTTATTCATAGTGAGGTTCTGTTTATGAGTTTAGGTCATGTGAAAAAGGTGTGTAAGTGGAGTGCACCCGTCGATATGCCGGAGGAATCATCAGGGATTCCTCTCTGAATCCCTGATGATGCTGGCTGTAATGCCAGCGAAACCTCGGTGCCATCTTTTGAGGTAAGTGATGCATGTGCTCACTCGTTTGCTCCGGCATATCGACGGGTGCACTCCACTTACACACCTTTTCACATGACCTAAACTCATAAACAGAACCTCACTATGGACATACAAAGGATCCCCGCGTATAGCCTTGACAGACTGTAGGGTCAAGTGCCGTTAGCGAGTAGCCCCTATGAAGGTCGACACGGCACACGAGGAGGTGGACGACCTGCACCACGCCTGGCCGCCTTTGTCTCCCTAGTGGCAATGTTTATACACTGCAACAGGTACTCATTTGAGGCTGAGTCAATCTAGGGGGGCCAGGACCGGTTCATAAAATCGTCATCGGTGTTCGCCGTGAGCGGGATTCGAACTCGGGTCATAGCCAGGTTTGTAGCCCAGCACGCTAACCGCTGAGCCACCGCTCCCCACACAAAGACAAAGACAAAGATCCCCTATATAGCCTTAACACACACACACGCACGTACAAACAGACAAGCGGCAGGCGTTAGTGATAGTTAGAGATAGTACTCATCGCTAGTTGGTCAGGGTTAGTACTCATTGCTGGTTGGCTAGTTGGCTAGTGGTAGTACCGATGGCTGGCTGTGAGCGTTCGGCTAGCCTTTGACTCCGACTCTTGCTCGACCTGCACCGTAACACTTGTCATGTCTTAGTCACTTTCGTTTTTTCTCTTCGAGTCCTCGTCACAGCTCTGCCATCAGATCATGAGTCACACGCAGGTCATGACTCACACTAAGGGTAGAAACCTGAGAGGTCAACTCCGGGTCAGCGGATGACCTTGGTGGAATATTGTCGTGTCACTGAGCGATCTCCCTCTGTCCCTCGCGACGCTGGAAGCATAACGCCTGATGATGCTTCCAATGTGGGGGGCGAAACTTGGCGAGGAAGAGAGGGAGATCGCTCGAAACGGTTATCCCGAAAGAACAGCTCTGAAGAGCAACCATCGATGTATTGAAGTGTGTTTATAATTACTCAGAAAATTAATTAGAATCCATCAATTTATTTTCTAAACCGCTTCTTGTCTTGGTGAGGGTCAGGGTGAATTAATTTCGCTGACAAATGTGTAAATAATATCCAGTAACCGCCCCAGCACGATTTATAGATTAAATATTCTGCTGTTTGTCTTGTGCGTCACTAGAGTTTTGTTAAATAAATATACATTTTGTTGAACTTCAATTATGTAACCGAGCGTGGAAAGTTTATTCGATGCCAATAGTGCATCGCAGTCCTTTCTCAGATTCTTTTTTTCCATATTAATACAATCAAATAAATCCCGTTAAACATAAACATTGAGTCTGTTGAAATGAGAATAACGTAATACGCACTGCGACTCAAAGGCTATTATTGTTGGTATTTATCACAATTACAGTTTCCGAAACTACGGTACAAGGGCTGAATTTAAGTGCAAAGTCTGTACGGGTCACAATGTGAGCCAACAACATCTGACGCTTGCAAATTATGTCATTCACATCTGTTTAAAGAAACATTATTTTTTAGACCTTTTATTGCCATTTCCTTTCCAACTGGCACTATCCGGTCGCGCTACGAGCCGGAGCGAAATTCCATCGTATCATCCCGGCGGGGATCATCACCACATGTTCAGAGACGGCGATGACGACAAAGATAATGATAATGATGACAATTGGCATGACGAGACCCTCACAACGCTGCACACGCGACAACTTTGTGGAGACAGCCGACTGTAGTCCTGAGTCGATCCCAGGCATTGGCAGTTCAAGGCCGTCTCGATGCAAAGGCCAAGACAAGCTTGCTCGGCGGATCGGCGAGTTGACGTGCGGGGCCACCCAGACGCGGGCACTTACGTCTCTCGCCGCGACCCAACCGCCGCTCCCTTGGCCTTCCTAATCCACCCCCCCCCCCACCGATTGATTTTCCAGAAAACGTTCGAATCGGCGGACGGGCGGCCCGCGTTGCTAGCGACGACGACAACGTTAATAATAATAATGATCAAAATAATCATAATAATAAAGCCGCGGCGACAACGCAAAGCTTCGCCGGGAAAGCGCGCGGAAAGCAAATAAAATCTGCCAAACGTTCCGTTGCATTCAGCACGTTCCCTCCCGCGGAGCCAACGGAGATTCGCGATGTTTACGTCACCGTTACACCGACGCGTCTCGCTGTCAGAGCTGGATATCAGCTCAGGTGCGGAACCGAGTTTGTCGCGATGGGGAACATTGTCGCGGAGTCATTCGGGGGCATCGAGCCGAGACCGTCGATTCGCCACGCAAAGAGAACCGGTTCAATCGCGGGGGGGGGGCCGAGCGCGGAAAATAAAATAAAATAACGACAGACCCCCGGCGCGGCGAAGCGCAGGTTTGTCCGAAACGAGCGAAATATCAAAGGTCGACTGCGAACGGCCGACTGGGGAAATGTGGGGCGCTCGCGGTTGGCAGCTGCCAACTTGCTTTAGGGCCGGAGAGAGAGAGAGACAGAGAGATGTGGAGCGTCTTCCGTGTGGCATTCTCCGCCGCCGCGACAACCCCCTGCGATGGATGCGTCGGAGAGCCCACGGGCCGCCCGGGGGACTCGTGAGGAATGTCAAAATTTTATATTTCTTGAAATGTTTCGCGAACGGATTGCTGCTGTTGCGCTCGGGTTTGTTGGGCAGTGCGGTCATGGGAGCGGGGGGCTCGGTCGGCCCACTGGGCGGAGACCTAGAGGCCGACCCAGGACACGCTGGAGGTGATTATATCCTTCGGCTGGCCTGGGAACGCCTGGGAATCCCCCCTCAGGAAGAGCTGGAATCTGTTGCTGAGGAAAGGGATGTCTGGTGCGCTCTCCTTGGACTGCTGCCACCGCGACCCTCACCAGGACAAGCGGTTTAGAAAATGGGTGGATGAGAGAGGGCGATCGCTCGACACGGCTATCCCGAAACAGCAGCTCTGAGCAGCACTTCAAAGCCGAGCTGAAAGACAACGATGTCCAGAAGCTGACCGTCGTGCTTCGAAGAATCGCAAAGAAGCAGAAGAAGCTCTGAGGAGCAACCACCCACGGGGAGTTACCAGTAAGAAGCAGGGGCTGACGAACTTCCAGCAGAGCCTCCAGTAGAGGCCCGGCTTGAACCCCATCATCTGCTCGATGTCCTCGCTGAACCGGTCCACTCCTACAACAAAAGACAAAGGTTCCCCCGTGTAGCCTTTAACAGACTGCTGGGGGGGGCAAGTGCCGTTAGCGAGCACCTATGAAGGTCGACACGGCACACGAGGGGGTGGGTGACCAGCACCACGCCCGGCCGCCTTTGTCTGCCTAATGGCAATGTTTACACACCGCACTAGGTACTGATTTGAGGGTGGGTCGACCTAGGGGAGGCCCAAGACCGGTTAAGAAAATCGTCACTGGTGTTGGCCGTGAGCGGGAATCGTACTCGGGTCGCCAGATTTGTAGCCCAGCGCACTAACCACTGGGCCACCGCTCCCCGTACAACACACACGTGTTTTGCTTTGACGGCCTGCGAGGTCACAGATCCGAGCGTCCGCGTCATTTGTTTCCGTCTTTGCTTAAACCCGGCGGGCGGCGTTGGGTTTTTACGGCTCGGCGGGTGGGATTTTTCCAAGAGGATTTTGGTTGTTCTTCCGCGATCGGGGCCACGGTAGCGGCCAAACGGCGGGGGGCCGGCGGGGGTGTCCGCGGTTTTGTGATCCGAGCCGCTCACCGTAAAACCACGCGACCCCGATGGCCTCGATGAGGACGCCGAACAGGATGGACGTCCCCGCGGCAAAGTTGTCGAGGATAGTGAACACGTAGATCCCTCCCTGGCGGCACGCGGGGCGACAAACACACGGGGGCACCAGCGTGAAGGACGCATGTTTGTTGTGTCGCAGGAGTCGCGTAAACAACTTGCAAGCTCACTGGGTATTTTTCTGCTGTAATAATAAACATCTATCGATTTATCTATTCGGGCGAGCGTCGCTCCCGCTCCCGCTCTCTCTCTCTCCTCCGCGACGTTCCGCCTTCCACGGAGTCGGGGAGGCACACGCCGTCGGGATGTCGAGCAATCCGACGGGCGGTGAGCGGCGGTGACAGCAAATTTCCCGCGCCGCCACCGTCGCGACTCACGTTGGTGACGCAGACGAGCGCCACCAGGAAGGTCCCCACGGCGACGACCAGCGTGAACTTCTCGCGGTGGCGCTTGAGGACCGGGAAATCGTCGATGAGGCCGGTGATCACCGCCTCCATGCCGCCCATCTGCGGGCACGCGGAGGGGCGACGCGGGGTTAAGAGTGCACGCACGAAGGGACGATGGACAGACTTAACAGATGCCAGAAGCCCCTCGGTCTGGAGCAAGAAGAGAGGCCAATGCCCGCCGCCTTTAAGGCCAGCACTGACTATTATATCTCTAAATGTCGAAGGGCTGTCTGCAACTAAAGAAGAACTTGTTGCAATGGGAAACTGTCATATAACCATCACGCTTCGAAGAATCGAATCGAATTCGAAGGCTTACGAATGGAAGACAGGTGTCCTTTGTCTTTAGGCTGAACCCACTTATCAGCCATTTCAGTCTTTATTTAAGCTGTAAACGTACCGTTAAGCTACGCAGCTCGCTAGTAACTATGTAACAATTGTCCAACGGAGAGGGGGTAAGCAATCCACAGTATGTATCTTTTTTTACGGGGTTAGGTCGTCAACCCACCTCCACCCGACACAGCCGGTTGTCACGTGAACAAAACGCGCCAATTCTTTAACTACTTCGGCATCACAGCCCGGGTGTGTCGGGGAGCGACAACATTTAAATGCTTCGACACGCTTCTCGACGCGGCGATATCGGCGTTCGGCTGCCGCTCGCGACGAAAATCCCGGCGGGTTTGATCCGAGCCGGAGCCACCACGCCACACCGCCACCCCGGCGCGTCTCGGCTGGACGCGACGGCGCGAACGACACTCACGGCGCTGTCGATGCCCAGCGTGAGCAGCATGATGAAGAAGACGATGGCCCAAATGGAGGCCCCGGGCAGCGTGGCGATGGCCTCGGGGTAGATTATGAACACCAGCCCGGCTCCTGCAGCAGCGGCAGCACGATGGGTTATACAGTCTCTCCTCGGCTTACGACGTAATAATAATAATAATAGAATTTATAGAGCGCATTTCACCCAATGGTCGCAAAGCGCTGCACAAGGCTGTGGAGAGAACGGCATGTCAGCAACATCATGTGTGTATAGACACGTGCGACTTACGACCACCCGGACTTACGACGGCCATCCCAGTGACCCTGTTATATTATTATTATTATATTATAGACTGTATGTGTAGACTATAGACTTGTGTGTATACACGTCAGTCTCTCCTCGGCATACGACATATGCGACGTATGGCCACCCGGACTTACGACGGGCATCACAGTAATCCTATTATGTGATTTTCGAGTCCCGACAGTTGGTCGTAAAGTCTAATGACGACCGCTCCGGCTGGGGTACGATAACACCGGCTGGATGCGCTGCGCGAGGCGGCCATATTTGTTATTGCCCGGGTCTCGGTCTGTGTGTGGACAACTGTAGGGTCAAGTGCCGTTAGCGAGTAGCACCTATGAAAGTCGACACGGCACACGAGGAGGTGGGTGACCAGCACCACGCCCGGCCGCCTTTGTCTCCCTAGTGGCAATGTTTTACACACAGCATTAGCTACTCATTTGAGGCTGAGTCGACCTACGGGCGGCCCGGGACCGGTTTAGAAAATCGTCACCGGTGTTGGCCGTGAGCGGGATTCGAACTCGATTCATCGCCAGGTTTGTGGCCCAGCATAGCGCTAACCACCGAGCCACCGGGGTCTCAGTGTGCGTGTGGACAGTAACAACAACAACCGGTATTCACCACTAAGTGGCGGTGACGTCACCACGTCGCCTGTGCCAGGCCATATGCACCTTGAGGCCACGTGAAGTGTCCAAGACTAGCGCATGCACACGGACAACAACAACAAGACAAAGATCCCCTATATAGCCTTAACAAACCGTATGGGTAAGTGCCGTTAGCGAGCACGGACAAAGACTAAGATCCCCCATAAAGCCTTAAGCGACTGTAGGGTCAAGTGCTGTTAGCGAGCACCTATGAAGGGCAGAAACGGCACACGAGGGGGTGGGTGGCGAGCACGGACACACACGCGCGCGAGGCACTGACCATCTGTGGCTACGTCGTCGATGGGCACGTTGTGCTTCTTGGCCATGTAGCCGAGCAGCGAGAAGATGACGAACCCGGAGAAGAAGCTCGTCACGCAGTTGATGGAGCTCGTGATGAGCGCGTCCCTGCCGTGGGCATAATCATCAACCACTCAGTGTGCCACTGCGTTGTACCACCCCCACAGTGCGCTGTGTTGTGCGATCTACACAGTGTGCCTCTGTGTTGTGTCATCCCACAGTGTGCCAGTGTGCTTCGCCACCCTGCACGAGGCGCTCACTTGTAGCAGTTGTTGTTGAACTTGTTGTAGCTGGAGAACGCGATGAGGACCCCGAACCCGGCGCCCAGCGAGAAGAATATCTGAGTGGCCGCGTCGATCCACACCTGGCGGCGGAGGCGAAAGTCAGCCGGCACGGTCCCGCGTGGTGTACCGGCGAGAGAGCGGCCGACGAAGTTAGTACGGTCTCTAACATGGACGGACAAACGCCGTAGCGGGCCCAGGTCTCGCTCGGGGGGAACCTCCTGGCGGAGAGTCGGATCGGCTCACTGCGTAAAGGGATGTGACTCCACGTAACCCCTCTGTCAGGTCACCGGGTGGATCAGGGGTCAGAGGGGGCGTGTAGCCGGCAACTGCCGAGCTCCTGGGTTCGAATCCAGGCGGCTCGACGCACTGCACCACCTGTGCCGCCTAGTCAAGCACATAAACGCCTGATGATGCTTCAAACGTGGCAGGCGAAACGTCGCGAGGGAGATCGCTCAGTGACGCGGCTATCCCGAAAGAGCAGCTCTGAAGAGTTTAACCATCGGTAAGGTTTGGTCAAGTGAACAGGATGTGTCAATTCTTGACTACCTCAGCAGGGGGAGAACACCCAAACTCCACACAGAAAGGCGCCCAAGGCGGAAATCGAACCTGCTCGGGCAAGACCATTCTTTCTGTGAGGCGCGGATGTTACCACCGCGCCACCGTGCTGCCCACGGGAGATGTAGGGGAGAAGAGCGTTGAGGGGAGTAGAGTGAGGTGAGTGGGGAGGTGTAAGAGAGGGTGTGACGGGGAGCATAGTGAGATGAGAGCGGAGAGGCAGGAGAGTGCAACGATAGGACTAGAGGTGGCATGCGATGTTTCTTCCGCAGCCATAGCTAAGGTATACTGGAGGTGGTGTGCCGCACCGAGAGCTGTGTCAGGCGTCGCAGGTCCACGTTGAGGTACTCGTAGATGCCGTCCATGGCTCCGGGCAGCGTGACGCCGCGCACCAGCAGCACCGTCAGCACCACGTAGGGCATCGTCGCCGTGATCCACACCACCTGCACCCACCACGGTCGTCGCAACACCGCCACCAACCACACACACCGTCACCACGCAACCGCAACCACAACACCACCGCCACCGCCACCGTCACCGTCAGCACCGTCACGTCCACGAGTAATCGCGACCGATCGGCGACCCCTTTCACCGCCGCGATGGCCGCGCGCGCTGTCACCTTGCCGGACGTCCTGATGCCCTTCCACAGGCTGAAGTAGAGGATGAGCAGCACCACGAACAGGCAGATGGTCAGCTGCCAGCGGGGGAGCCCCAGGTTGTTGAGGCCGTTGCTGTCCTGCAGATGCAGCACCCCTCTCCTGGCGCACGCCGCAGACACATTCGAGAATCGTGATTCGACGTCCACGATTCAACACGACGGGCGTTTTGTGACTCGATGTCATCCATAGTATAGCTCTTATAATTTAATAAAAAAAAAAATTAAATGTTTTTTATTTGCAACGCGTGGCACATATTTATTCAGTGTCGAAGGTATTCATTCGAAGAGAGGCGCGAGGAAAGCGGAGAGAGGTGGGAGGAGGCAGCCAGGCTGTTTGCCGGCGCCAACATATTGAGGTGTAGCCGCCCGGCGCTCCGCTCGTTGTTGTGAACATCGCTCTTCTGTGATTGCCGGAGGGCGACTGCCTCCAACTGCCCAGGAGCGTCCTCCACGAGTCTCCTACATAAAGGCTGATCTTGACACCGCTGGTATCAAGTCATCGGCAAGTCCAATCAGCTCCACGTCATTCCGCACCACATCAGTCCATCTCTTCTCCAGCCTGTGTTGCGCCCGTTTAGCCCCCCTCTATCCGACCAAACAAAAGCTGCCTTGGCATCCAGTGGCTGGGCATGTGCTCTCCAAAGATCCCCTGTATAGCCCTAACAGATTGTACGGTGAAGTGCCATTAGCGAGCACCTTATTAATAATAATAGCATTTATATAGCGCCTTTCACCCGACGGTCACAAAGCGCTGCACAAGGCTGTGGAGAGAACGACATGTCAACAACGACAGAGAACGGAAAATCAGCCTTTGTCGCCTTTGTCTCCCTAGTGGCGATGTTTACTCACCGCACTAGGGTACTCATTTGAGGCCGAGTCGATCTAGGGGAGGAGGCCCAGGACCGTTTCAGCAAATCCTCACCGTGAGCGGGAATTCGAATTCCGGTCATAGCCAGATTCGTAGCCCAGCGGCGCTAACCACTGGGCCACCGCACCCACAGTTTATCGTCCTCCACAGACGCACACACGTACCGACACACAAAGGCACCCGTGCGTGCGTGTGTGCGTGTGTGCGCGGTACTCACTCGTAGTACTCGGCGGACGGCGTGCTCTTGTACTTGGCGTACTTGGTGCTGAGTCCGCGCGCCGTGCGGTTGGCGCTCGGCGCGTGGTACTCGGTGCAGTTGGGCGTGTTCCACGCGTTGTTGCAGTGCGTCCAGGGCAGGTCGCCCGTGAACGACGAGAACAGGTAGTGCAGCGACCAGGCGATGATCACGTTGTAGTAGAAGCCCACGTAGAGCGCGATCAGGATCACCGTGTAGCCAACGCCTGCGCGGAGAAAGACAAAGGTCAGCCCCCGCGCGTAGCCTTTGGCTGAGTGGAAGTCTCAGCGGAACGTCGGTACCATCTTTTAAGGTAAGTGCTGTGTGTTCGCGCCTCTGAGTCGTTCGACGGGTGCACTACACTCACCCACTTTTTCACATGACCTAAACTCATAAACAGAGCTTCAATATGGCAATTCGCGTGTTTGTTGCGTCGCGGGAGTCCCGTAAAGATCTTGCAAAGCTCACTAGCTATTTTTCTGCTGTAATAATAAACATCTATCTATCTATCTATAGCCAACACACGCGCATAGTGATAACCAGGGCGGACTGTAGGATCCGAACCGGGAACCTCTGCGAGCGCGCGCCCCACCGCCGGGCCGTACCACTATCCCAGTTGGGGGGGTGTCGGTGGTGGGGTGCTTTACCTTTGAATAGGGGGCAGATCTTCCACACGCTGGCCGCCCCCTGCCTGTTGAACTGACCCAGGGCCAGTTCCATGTAGAAGAGCGGCATGCCGGCGATCACCAGGAAGAGAACGTACGGGATGAGGAACGCGCCTGCGGGGTCACACACGGGGTCATGCGGGGTCACGCGGGGTCACACGCGGGGTCACGAGAGGTCAAACGTGGGGACACGCGGAGATACACGGAACCCGGCGGTCTGAGTTCGGTTCCCGCTCAACGTCTGTACCAGAGTCGGCCGTTGGTGATACCCACCGGCCCGCATAGCCAGTCACCCACCTACCTACTCAGTCAGCCGCCTACCCATCCAGTCACCCACCTGTCCACCCAGTCACCCGCCTACCCAGTCACCTGGCTACCCACCCAGTCACCCACCTGTCCACCCAGTCACCCACCTTTGCACCCAGTCACCCACCTGTCCACCCAGTCACCCACCTACCTAGTCACCCACCTACCCAGTCACCCGCCTACCCACCCAGTCACCCACCCGCCTAGCCAGTCACCGGCCGAGCCACCCAGGCAGTCGCCTGTCCACCCAATCAGTTGCCTACTCGATCACCCACCTACCCAACCACATACGTACACAATCACCTGTCTGCCCGATTACCAATATACCCGATCACCTACTTAACTGCCAACCCCGATCACCCAATCACACAGCTAGCAACCTACCCAATCACCTGCCTACCCAACCACCTACCTACCTGCATGCCTACCTAACCAATCACCGACATAAATAAACAACCCACATTCCTTCCTATCTACCTGCCAACCCAACCACCAACCAATCAACTAATGTCCCTACCCACCTCCCTAATTACGGACATCCACTTACACACAAGGGCCCCCCTAGTCCAAAAACATGCTGCTGCATAGGTTAATTGGCCTGCGGACTAAATTGCGCCCGGTGCCCTGTGATGGACTGGCCTCCCATCCTGGGTATAGCCTTGCCTTGCGCCTTGTGTCTGCCGGGATAGGCTCCGGCTCACCGCGACCCTGTACAGGATTAAGCGTTTACTGACAATTGATGATGCTCTACAGATAATTCTATATAGGTAGTGCACTAAAGATAAATGGTTTTGGCTGTATTCATTACTTGGCGGGTCAATGTAAACGGTAGAGGGAACGGCGGTGCAGCGGTTATAATAATAATTATTATTATTTTTGCGTTTTATATAGCGCCTTTCACCCGAGGGTTACAAAGCGCTGCACAAGGGCCGCGAAGAGAACGGCATGTCAACAATGAAAAAAACTAAAAGCCAAAGGAACAAAAACATGAAAATTATTAAGGCTGCTTCGAATATACTGAAAGGTCGTGAAACTGGCAATCTTAATAGCGGCAAAAATCTGCCAGCGTCCCCCCTAAGATGGCCGTCACTTCCTAGCGAACTAGGCGATGAACCCGGCGACCCGAGTTGTGGTCCACCGCCTGTCTCTTCAGCACAACGAGGGATGATTTCGCGGACAAAAGGAATTCCGGACAGCGGGGGCAGACGGAGCAGCGACGTCTCATCGAGTGAAGCTTGACCGAAGTGTTCCGACGCTGGGCCTTTATTGCAGAACGACGTTCATTAAAATGGAATTTGCCGCGAGTCGTGAAAGGGCACGTGTCTCGGTGTCTGTCTGTGTGTCTCAGCGCGTCCGTGTGTCTGTCTGTCTGCCTGCGGCATCGCTCGTTGTCGGGGAGCGGTGGTGCAGCGGTTGGCGAGCTGCCGCGTTACGAACCCGGCGAACCGCGTTCGTTTTCCGCTCACGGTCACCGCCGACGCCGTTGACGAATTTCTGAAACGGTTCGGGGCCGCTCCTAGGTCGGCTCAGACACAAGTGAGTGCGAGGCGCTTCGTGTAACTATCGCCACTCGGGAGACAAAGGCGGCCGGGAGTGGTGCCGGCCACCCACCGCCTCGTGTGCCGCGCTGGCCTTCGTAAATGCTGTCTAACAGCAAGTATGTTAAGTCGATATATTTTGTCATTGTATTCTCAGTGTCTGGTCTATGTCTATTCAACGAATACCTGCACTTCAGCGGTGTTAATCTCTATCCATCCCATCCATCCAACCATTTTCAGAAACCGCTTAATCCTGTACAGGGTCGCGGTGAGCCGGAGCCTATCCCAGCAGACACAGGGCGCAAGGCAGGGGTATACCGATAATGGGACGCCAGTCCATCGCAGGGCAGCCGGGGCAATTTACTCAGTAGGCCAGTTAACCTGGCAGCATGTCTTTGGACGGTGGGAGGAAACGGGAGTGCCCGGCGAAAACCCACACGGTCATGGGGAGAACATGCAAACTCCACACAGAAAGGCCTCCGAGCCGAGATTCGAAGCCGGGACCTTCTTGCTGTGAGGCGGCAGCGCTACCCACCACGTCACCGTGAGGCCCCAAAATTCGATTATTATTATAATCGATCGCGCGGTGTGGAATGCGACCAGGCGCGTCGCAGCCGCGGGTGTTGCAGGAAAAAGTGTGTGTGGGGGGGGGGGACGGAATCATGTTTCTGCGAAAGTGCGGGTGTCGCAACACCCGCAGCGGCTGCGACGAGCCTAAACGCGAACTCACCCCCGCCGTTCTTGTAACACAGGTAGGGAAACCGCCAGACGTTGGCCAGATCCACCGCGAAGCCGATGACGGAGAGGAGGAAATCGATCTTCTTGCCCCACGTCTCGCGCTCCACCTCGTTGGCCTGCAGCATGGCGCCGCCGACCACCACCTCCCTCACGTCCTTCTCGGAGCTCTCGGGTCCCGAGATCTTCCTCTCATCATCATCATCGTCGTCGTTGTCGACGCCCGCCGCTCCGGCGTCTTCGGGCACGGCGAAGCGAACGCCGTTCTGAGCGTCCTTGCTCGTCTCGCGCAACTCCAGGACTTGCTGCGGTACGAGCGCCGGGGAGACGATGTTCCCGGCGTCCGGGGAAATGTTCCCGGCCTCGTGGGAAGCTTCCGAGGCAGGGTCGGCGGCGGTTCTCGTCTGGGCGCCGTGGGTGTGGGTCGCATCGTCCGAGCCCGGTATCGGGGTCTCGGTGCCCTCCCCCTTGCGGATCTGCCGCACGGGAGAAACCGGACAAAACGCAGCTGAAAGGTCTGTGTTTATTAACTGTGGGCGGCAGGGTGTGGGCGCAGTGGTAACATCTGCGCCTCACAGCAAGAAGGTCCCCCGAGTTCGAATCTCGGCTCGGGCGCATTTCTGCGTGGAGGTTTGTTTGTTCTCTCCCCCTGTTCTGCGTGGGTTTCCTCCGGGTTCTCCGGTTTGCTCCCACAAAAAAAACCGAATTAATTATTTGGCCGATAACATTATAAAAATATATAGGAAGCAGTGTGTGGTAATATGGAGCCGGCGAAACCGCCTGGCTGCCTCGTCCGCCTCTCTGCGCTTTCCTCGCTACGCCTCTGATTCGTTCTCTCGTCGATGAATACCTTCGACATTAAATGAATATGTGCCACGCGTTATAAATGTAAAACTAAATTATTATTACACCACGGTGGATTGGAGCCAACGTGTACGACTGACGGCGTTTGATACACACGTGAAAGAGACAACAACCATACCCATCGTACAATTTCGGGACACATAAACAGTATATTCAAGAATGTACTGATTTATGTTTGTGACGGCTTGACATTTGAGAATCGCTCTCCACAGCTGCTCTGTCGGGAGAGCCGTGTCACTGGGTGTGCCTTCTCTCTCCGTCGCGACGTTTCGCCTGCCACGTTGGAGGCATCGTCAGGTATTTTAACTCTGAAGACGCCTCCAACGTGGGAGGTGAAATGTCGGGAAGGAGAGGGTAGGAAGACTCGACACGGCTATCCCGAAAGAACAGCTATGAGGAGCAATTCTCATATTTAATAATGTCATAAGACAATTATTTTTTTTACAAAATGAAAATCTACGTCCATCAGATAGGATTGCACCATAATAATAGCATTTATATAGCGCCTTTCACCCGAGGGTCACAAAGCGCTTATGTTAACGATCATTATCAGCTACATTGCCCCCAATTCCCTGCAATGGACTGGCGTACCAACCTGGGTAAAGCCCTCCCTTGCGCCCTGTGTCTGCCGGGATAGGTTCTGTCCCGCTGCGACCCCGTACAGGATTAAGGAGGTACTGATAATAATGATAATCATCATTAAAAAAAGTTGCTGATGTATCGTTCTCAGTCGTTATTGACATGTCGTTCTCTCCGCAGCCCTGTGCAGCGCTTTGTGACCCTTGGGTGAAAAGCGCTGTATAAATGCTCTTATTATTATTATCATCATCATTATTGCTATAATCATAATATGTAACATAATTGGTGACGTGTTGGGTAATGGCATACGAAGGATTCAATTTGTTTATATTTGGAGACCAGACAACAACGCAGCACAAAATACAACACAATTTCCGCTACGCACCAAGTTTGTTGTATCCTAGGAATTCCGCTTGCAGAGCTTGCAAGCTCACTGGGTATTTTATGCTGAAATAATAAACCATCGTACTCCTGATGATGCTTCCAACGTGGGAGGCGATACGTCGCGACGGACAGAGGGAGAGCAATCAACATGGCTATCCAAAAATAAACATCTATCTAAGTAACACAAGAGTACCAATTACACACTGGATCTGTATCTTAAATAAATACCCTAAACGACACACGCACTTACGCAGAGCCTGCTAGGCAATGTGCCGATGTTTGTGATTGTGGATAAGGGGGTGGATTCATAAGAAAAATATTTGACGAAAAGCCACATTTCATCTCTAACGATGTTCGAAAATAATACAATGATTATTACGATTAAAAAGGTCAAGTATGATTACAGATTTTAATGTCTCGCTAATTCCATCCATCCATCCATTTTCAGAAACCTATACAGGGTCGCGGTGAGCCGGAGCCTATCCCGGCAGACACAGGGCGCAAGGCAGGGGAACACCAAGGATGGGACGCCAGTCCATCGCAGGGCGACTGGGGAAATTTAGTCTGTACGCCAATTAACCTGTCTTATAATAATAATAATAGCATTTATAGAGCGCCTTTCACCCGAAGGTCACAAAGCGCTGCACAAGGCTGCGGAGAGAACGGCATGTCAGTAACATCAGGACAGATAAACTGAGAGTCAAGCAACCACGATAAACCATAGGACATAGATCATAAAGACAGCAGAAAAATCAAAACAATAACAGTAGCAGCCACAGAGAGCCTTCCATCCGAGGGCAGCTTATCGGTCGGATTACGTGGCACGTAGTTAGTAACCAATAATAATAGCAATGTACCGAATGTAGGTTTTCACGGCTCGATACATGGCGGTTGCTCCTCAGAGTTGTTCTTTCGGGATAGCCGTGTCGAGCGTTCTCCCTCTGTCCATTGCGACGTTTCGCCTCCCACGTTTTAAGCATCATCAGGCGTGGGAGGCGAAACGTCGCGAGGGACTGAGGGAGATCGCTCGACACGGCTATTGCGAAAGACCGGCTCTGAAGTGTAACCATAGTGAATCGAGACGTGAAAACCTCCAACAGTACAGTTAAGCATTTCATAATATTATTCATTCTCGGTCCCCGCTTAATCCTGTAGAGGGTCGCGGGGAGATGGAGCCTATCCCGGCAGACACAGGGCGCAAGGCATGACTATACCTTGGATGGGACGCCAGTCCATCGCAGGGCACCAGCAGCAATTTAGTCAGCTGGACAATTAACCTAAGCAGCAGCAGCGTATCTTTGAACTGTGGGAGTAAACCGGAGTACCCGGTGAAAACCCACGCGGACACGGGGTGGACCATGCAAACTCCAGACAGAAAGGCGGCACCCGAGCCGAGCATCGAACCCGGGGGCTTCTTGCTGTGAGGCGGCAGCGCTACTCACTGCGCCACGGTGCCGCCCGCGTTATACCGTCGTACACACGTTAATTATACATTCACGTGGAGCTGTCGAGACATGCACTATTGCCAACACAGTCTTCTAACTTTTTGTTTTAAAAAACAGACTGAGCCAACACTCGTGAAATCAGACAACTGACACTCACAACGTCGCTCAGCCGAGGCGATAATCGTGACGATGATGATCATGATGATAATAATAATTTTACATTTATAACGCGCACATATTCATTCAATGTCGAAGGTATTCACCGACGAGAGAACGACTCAGAGGCGTAGCGAGGAAAGAGCAGAGAAGGCGGTGGAGGCAGCCAGGCGGTTTGCCGGCGCCATATTGCCACACACTGATTCCTATATATTATAATAATACTAATAGCATTTTATATAGCGCCTTTCACCCGAGATGTTATTATGATGTTATCGGCCAAATAATTAATGAGTGTTTTTTTTTAGTTGTGGGAGGAAACCGGAGAAAACCCACGCAGAACAGGGAGAGAACACAGAAACTCCACAAGGAAAGGCGCCTGAGCCGAGATTCGAACCCGGGACTTCTTGCTGTGAGGCGCAGATGTTACCACTGCGCCACCCTGCAGTGGTAACATCGTCGGGCGAGACTAGTGACGGAACCGCAGCCAAAGAAGGAGAGAGGAATGTATCCAGGTAGGATGATCACCCACGGCAAGACATGGAGCGACAGCATCACAGATCACGAGCGACTTTCGATACGTTGCACTCTGGGTGACAGCCACCGCGCGTGGCGGGAGAGGGGGGTCGATACCGTCATCCAGCAGTGGATAGATCACAACCGGCGATGATAATGACGACGATGATCGAGATAATAATAGCATTTATAGAGCGCCTTTCACCCGAGGGTCACAAAGCGCTGCACAAGGCCGCGGCGAGAACGGCATGTCAACAATATCAAGACAGATAAACTGAGAGTACTCACGTGTAATACTTTAAGGAAGTCCGCAAAAGTGTAGCGCTCGGATCTCAACATGACTGAAGGTCCTTCAACTCGGCTGTCGTCTCAGATCGACGGCTGCGTGTGTAAGGCGACAGGGTGGGTCTCTGTGTGTGTGTTTGGAAGTTACCTGTGCCGCCGGTCTGTGCGTGCGTGTTTGTGTGCGGACGGAGATTCCTACAGCAACCGCCAGCGAGCGGTTGGTTAGCTCTTCCTGAACGCGTATCCTCTAGCGTGCAAAAGGCACAAGGTTTTTAAACCGGGTAGGGTGTGTCAAGGGAGAGAAACGCGAGGCGGGAATGGTGGTGGTGGTGG
>JAZEWU010000047.1:1033397-1043932 GCA_036362915.1 Geotria australis | reverse complement strand
CCCGCGCGCCCGCACGCGCTCGCTCGGGTTTCCACCACAACGTAAACAAACAGCTCGTTAACGGGCGGCTGGGTGGCACAGCAGCGGTAACGTCCGCGGCTCACAGAAAGAATGGTCTTGCTCCGAGGCGGTTCGATTCCCGCCGTGGGCGCCTCTCCGCGTGGGGTTTGTGTGTTATGTTATGCGTGGGTTTCCTCCGGTTTCCTCCCGCAACTTAAAAAAAAAACACACTCATTAATTGGTTGGCCGAAAACATCATAATATGGCGCCGGCAAACCGCCTGGCTGCCTCCTCCGCCTCTCTGCGCTTTCCTCGCGCCTCTGAGTCCTTTTCTCATCAAATTCATATCTTCGACACTGAATATGTGCGCATTACAAATGTAAAATTATTACTATTATTACGATCTGTTTACAACTACGTGGATCGTAACCTCAGCGAGGTGGAGGGGTTTGCGTGTTCCGATGAAACCCCCTCCGCAGAATTACGCCACCCGGTGTTTACAACGAATTGCCTTAAAACAATGTACAGTGTTACTGATCTCACTAGATGGTTTCACGTTAAGATACGTGTTCTGGAACGGATTACTATCTTCAAAGCAAGGGACCACTGTACATGTATTTATTATTAATGAGGGGGTGCGAGAACCAAAATTATAACCAGGCTGCCGGTTAAGAACCCCTTGCTCTAGGTTAAGAACCACTGCTGTAGAGGATTTAGCAATGGCGGCTGCTCTCTCTCTTGCCGAAGCCCGTCCAGGGGAGCCCGTGCTTACCATTTCGTTCCCGTATCGTAACACCACCGGCTGGATCGGCACACCGGGAATGAAAGCACCTGCCACAAAACACACGAATACACGAATGAACGAACAAATGCAGCAAGAGATAAACGCGTAGGTAAAGAAACAAAACGCCGGCATTCGCAACGGTTAGGAGCGATTCAACCACCCGTCGACATCGTCATCGCCAGCCATGGTCAATCCACTGCTGGATGAAGGCCACCCATCCCGCCCCATAGCCGCCGACGCCACCACAATGTATTCAACGATCCAGTGTCGTGTCGCGAACGAGCCCGTTTTGTCAGGTTCAGCTCTGGTCAAAGGGTCGAGTGAGCAGCGTGACCCGACTGGAAAAGCTCATTAATCATACAACAGTGACACACACACGCTTACACACTTGCAGCCAGGACTGCCCTTTGAACTGATTCACACTGTAAATCACACAGGCCAGCGGTTTTCAACCTTTTCGCACCTTAAGGCCCACTGATAATAATTATAATTTTAATTTATAACGCGAACATGTTCATTCAATGTCGAAGGTATTCATTCTAAAAAGAGAACGACTCAGAGGCGTAGCGAGGAAAGCGCAGAGAGGCGGAGGAGGCAGCCAGGCGGTTTTGCCGGCGGCAACATATTCCCACACACTGCTTCCTATATATTATGATGTCATTGGCCAACTAATTAATGAGTGTTTTTTTTAATTTAAGGTGTAGGGGGAAATCGGTTTTGCCGGCGCCAACATATTCCCATACACTGCTTCCTATATATTATGATGTCATCGGCCAACTAATTAATGAGTGGTTTTTTTTTTATTTAAGGTGTAGGCGGAAACGGGAGAACCCGGAGGAAACCCACGCGGAAGAGGGGGAGAACACACAAACTACACACAGAAAGGCGCCTCAAGGCGGGATTCGAACTGCCTCGGGCAAGACCATTCTTTCTGTGAGGCAGCAGCGCTACTCACCGTGCCGCCGTGTTGTTTATACTTTCATCACGGGCGCTATTTGTTTAAATTGTGACCATAATTAGCGCCGCGTGTGGGAGCCAGTTCGCCAGCACCTGGTGCTTTGTGTCAACACCAGCGTCGTCGCCGGGGAGACAAAGGCGGCCGTGCGTGCAACCAGCAGCATCAACGACCTCCCCCCCTCCCCCCTTCACCACCCTCACACCTTCGCTGCACGCTGCAGGTGCCTCGCCGGAAGCAATAGCCACTCACAGACAGCTCACCGACATCCCACCTACAGCCTACCAATAATAGCCCTCCTCCGGGCTAATCAGGCTAACGAGGCCATCGCACAAGTGTTATAATATTAATTCCACGGTAATTAATTTCTATTTGAGCGTGACCTTTATAGACCGTGGAAAGCAGAAATTGACGCAGCTATCTGAGCTATCGTATATGCCGGCCTGGATAAAAAAAGAAAATAATTATTAAACATTTGAATTATTATTATTATTACGAGCAGAGTACCCGCCCTATGGGCGAACTTGCTCCAAGCGTGTAACGCGTTCTTGTTGACGTCTCTTGTCGTAACACGTATCGCAAAGTGAAATTTGTTCGTAATGCGACACTCATGTTCTTATGGAGTGTATATCGTAAAATGATTTCACGGTATTAATAATAATAATAGCATTTATAGAGCGCCTTTCACCCAAGGGTCGCAAAGCGCTACACAAGTCTGTGGAGATAAGGGCATGTCAACAACATCAATGTAGATTAACTCAGAGTCAAGCAATAGCGATAAATTATAGGACATATGACGTAAAGAGGGGGACTACTGTATAGGTCATCTTGGCACAACGTGCAGGTCCCGTTCAACCTGCGACCTCACCTGGTTTGAACTTGATGAGGCAGGTCCTGTTGGTGCACGTACCCTCCGGGAAGATCATAATCTGCGACAGGAGGGGCACGGAAACGGGTTTTGAACGATACGGGGTAGTTTATTTTCATTCGTTTATCGCGGCGTTACGCCGCACGGAACTGTGTGGGGCGATCCACTCGACCTCTCTCCGGCCTCTCTTCGAGTGCCGGCAAGAAGGGCTGTTGTCCGAAACGTCGGTTTAAACGCCGTCCGCATAAGGCAGCGGTGTTACAGCGGAAAGTGTTGAGCGGCAGGGCGGCTATGCAGCTATACAAAGATCCCCAATATAGCCTTAACAGACTGTGGGGTCAAGTGCTGTTAGCAAAGAGCACCTATAAAGGCCAGCACGGCACACGAGGCGGTGGGTGGCCAGCACTGTGCCCGGCCGCCTTTGTTTCCCTAGTGGCAATTCTTACACGCTGCACCGGGTACTAATTTGAGACCGGGTCGACCTACGGTAGGCCCAGGAGGGATTCAGAAAACCGTCAGTGGTGTCGGCCGTGAGCGGGAATCGAACTCAGGTGGCCGGGTTCGTAACGTGGCGCTAACCGCTGCACCACCGCTCCCCGCACGCCGTTAAAACACGTACGCGCAACGACGCACAGGTCAGAGGTGAGCGAGACGAGCGTGCTAATAAACTCACGACGCAGAAACCAAAGCCGTCGAGAAAATCCGCTGACTGTCCCAGGTTATTAAAATTTCATCGCGTCACGCGGCCGAGGAGGAGGAAGGCTGGCTTTGCGCCGTCGCGACATAAAATAAAAACGCGACACGCAAGGACAACCACAACAACAACAACAGAATTCCGCGCGGCTTTAACGGCTATCCGAAGATTATTCAAACGACCCCGCTTGAACGGACCCGTTTCTAAAACGCAGGCGGGCAGTTCCGCTGACATTCTTTCCCGGATCATATTAGGCCAGGTCGGTGCGATACACTTGAGCGGAGTGTATATTTAACAGCGGCTTATGCCGTCACGTGTGACGGCCGCGTCTGCGCCTAATGAGATAACGCACTGGCGGCGGCGGCGCTCTTACAGTCGTGTGGCTGCCGGTGTGGATCCCCTCTCCCCCGCCCCCCGCCCGGCTGAATAAGGCCTCACCGTTGATACGATTATTACTAGGCCGACAGGCTGCCGCCTCGCAGCACACTCCCCGGGTTCGATTCCCGGCTCGGGTGCCTTTCTGTGTGGAGTTTGCATGTTCTCCCCGTGTCCGCGTAGGTTTTTCGCCGGTTTCCTCCCGAAGTCCAAAAGACGGCCTGCTGACCAAATTGTCGCCAGTGCCCTACAATTTCAATCCAATTCAAATTTATTGTCAATTCTGCCATATGTAGAGGACATATAGAGGCTCGAAATGCCGTTTCTCTCAAGACCCCGGTGTTGGCATATACACGGACTGGAACACAACAACAAAGGTTTAAAAATACTAGGATAAAATACTAATACTGGCATCCCATGTTGGGTATAACCCTCCCTCGTGCTCTGTGTCTGCCGGGATAGGCTCCAGCGCCCCAACGTGACCCTGTAGAGGATGAAGCGGGAACTGTGAATGAATGAACGGTCATCTTCGTAGCAAACCCTTAAATATATTATACGAACGCACAACCGTATAGATTACAGAATTAGAAAGTTTATATCGACGTAAATCCCCCTCATTATGAATTAGTTATGCAGGTGGTAATTCCAACTGCCCCCTGGGTACCACTGTAAATGAGACTATAAGGGATTAGCCACGTGAAATAAATCCAATGACAAATAAATAAATAAGCCAATTATCAAACGCGCAGGTTTCCACATTTTCTCGCGGGCATACGGGTGAGTAAACAACATTTCAATGAATGAGAGCAATTCAAACTAGAGCGTGTTTTTTTTATGATCCTGTATTTGACCCGGGCTGGTAGGTTGCCTCCCAATGGTGAGACTATTGGAGCAGAATTTTACAGCCAGACCCCCTTCCTGACGCCAACCTCCTTTTGTCGGAGGGTTTTCAGATCGTTATTTATCTGGAACCACCCCCCCAGACCTGTTCACCAAGGGAAACCCTAGCAGGAGCCGTAGGGTCAGGGGCGCATCTACAGAAAATAGCACCTATGGCAAGCACTGAAATTGCGCCCCTGTCCAAACATCTGCCAACCCATCTTTAAGAAAACTTTACCATAATATCAGCTCAATAATCCAAGTCAAGCTCGTTAATCTTTAAATAAAAAAATTATGGCACTACATGAAAATTATGACTGCAGCTTCCTTGCTTTCACCGACGTTCAGTGGCGCCCCCCTTCAAGTGGCGCCCAGGGCACGTGCCACGCCCGCCATACCCTAGATACGCCACTGCGTGGGGTTCATTAGAACACCACGCAAACTCCTCCACCACCACAACAACAATTATAGTAGGATTTTTAGAACGCCTTTCACCCGAGGGTCACAAAGCGCTGCACAAGGCTGTGGAGAGAACGGCATGTCAATAACATCAAGAAAGATTAACTGCGAGTCAAGCAATAGCGATACATTATAGGACATAAAGACAGCAGAAATAAATAATAATAATAATGATTCTACAAAAAAGCAAGGAGGGAACAGATGTACCCGAGCAGACGCAGATCGGAAGAGAGAGAGCCAACATCTCGGCACGGCACCACTGACCCACACCAACAGTCCAAGCCAACAACAAGGCCACGACGGAGCCACGGAAAACCCTTGCAGGAGGCGACTCACCGGGGGCCACTTGCCCTTGGTGGCCGCGCGTCGCTTGATCTCCTCCACCGTATTCCTCCGCGAGTTGGGGTCGTCGCGCGACACGAACACCGGCTGCACGTACTTGATGAGCGCTGGGGACACAGGCAAGCACGCGGGGGGGGGGTACGCACAAGGCTACACGTGAACAAACGTGCTGATCTTCTGTGTATTCGAAGCAGCCTTAATCATTTAATTTTTAATCATTTAATTTGTGTTGCTTTGGTTTTCATTTGTTGGTTTTTTTTGCCATTGTTGACACGCCGTTCTCTCCGCGGCCCTTGTGCAGCGCTTTGTGACCCTCTCGGGTGAAAGGCGCTCTATAAATCGCCATTATTATTACGGCTTCGGCGGAACACGCCGGTGGGTCGGCGGGGCAGCGATCCGCGCAAACGCGTCCGAGAACTGGGCCGCGGATGTGTTCGCGGGCAGCACCAAAGCTGCGTACGACACGTGATAGTAATTTTAATAATTTTACATTTATAACTGCGCACATATTCATTCAATGTCGAAGATATTCATTCGACGAGAGGACGGACTCACAAGTCATCCATTCAAAGTCTGGGTTTTTTTTTGCCGGTTATACAGTTTACAGTCCTCTCTCTCATTCGGTTCGCCCCTCACGACATGCCCCGGTTTGTGTGTGCCTCCAAGCTGGCAACCCCGTAGGTCCAGTACATTTGTTTGAAGTTGTGTCACAAAACCAGGCAAGCCTCAGCAAGCCCGTGGCAGTACAGGGATGGATGGATGTTTATTATTACATCAGAAAAAAATACCCAGTGAGCTTGCAAGCTCTTTACGGGACTCCTGCGACGCAACAAACATGCTGCTGACAAAAAAATTAAATATATACAAGAGAACATACACACTCGACGCAGAAATATGCCCGGATTTGGAATCAAACCACGACGCTTCTAGCTGCGAGGCACAAGTGTCACGGCTGTGCCACCCTCCCCGCCACATGCTGGATCACACCGCACTGCTCGTATGTTCCCTTTTCATTGTTTTGGTTTTTTTTGTTGTTGTTCGTGCAGTCATTGGTTACCGGCGCCGATAGCATCAAACTTGACGAGAGCTTTGGCCCCGACCCAAGCGCTGAAGCTGGCTCGAAGCTCCGTGCCTCTCTAAGAGGCTCCGGCAATCAGTAGCCTAAGCCATAGAGACCACAGCCGGCTAAACACTCAGGAAGGAAGCTTGGCGGGGAAGAATGGCTAAATAATGAATGCAGGAAGCAAAACGCGATAACCGCTAACAGCACGCGCGCGCAGTACGAAAACGTAAATATATCCATACGGATAGGCGGATAGCGCCGCAAGGCATCGCGACGACGCCGGGCCGGCAAAACGATCTCCCGGCGCGGCAGCTGAAACGACGCAGTGGGACGTAGGTTTTTGCGCGTCGATACGCGAATTGCTCTCCGTAGCTGTTCGGTTCAGGATAGATATGGAAAGCGACTCTCAAAGGAGCAAGATTCTTAAACCTGCACCCACCCGTTCATACAGCGCTATGTGCACCCGGAAGCATAAATGGGTACACTATGGAAAAGTGGCGGCACGGTGGCGCGGTGAGTAGCGCTGCCGCCTCACATCAAGAAACTCCCGGGTTCAAATCCTGGCTCGGGTGCCTCTCTGTGTGCAGTGTGCATGTTTTCTCCCCGTGTCCGCGTGGGTTTTCGCCGGGCACTCCGGTTTTCTCGTACAACCCAAAGACATGCTGTTGCATAGGTTAATTAGCCTGCGGACTAAATTGCCCCCGGGTGCTCTGTGATGGACTGGCGTCCCATCCTGGGTATAGCCCTGCCTTGCGCCCCGTGTCTGCCGTGATAGGCTCCGGCTCAACGCGACCCCGTACAGGATTAAGCGGTTTCTGACGACGAACGGATGGATGGATTCCACAATCGTGACAATTCATCGGATGGCCGAACCGATCCCCGATTTCTGGAATCGGCGTCAGGGCGCAAGATGGAGGGTCGTTCTGGACCCCGCCCAGGTCACCGTGACCCTTCCACGTCAAAGAACATCCCGTGGATGTGGCTAATGATAGTAGTGATAATAAACGAGGGCGCTTATAAACTAGCGCGGCGAGTAGCGCTCCGCAATGCCGCTGGATGTAAACGGTTTACGATTCACGGCTGAGGTGGTGTTAAATAGGTGGCTTTTAAGTCACGTGAAGGAGATTGACACGGAGAGTTCCTAACTTCAGCACGGGACCAGGTACCGTTCCAGAACTATGGACCGGCAACGGTTGAAAGCCGGCTCAGCGGATCTCTGTGTGAGTCTGTAGGTCTCTGTGCGAGTCTGTGGGTCTCTGTGCGAGCGTCTGGGTCACTTTGTGAGAGTTTGGGGTCTCTGTGTGAGCCACTGGGTCTCTTCGTGAGTTTAGGGTCTCTCCGTGAGTCTGTGGGTCTCTCTGTGAGCCTATGGGTGTCTGTGTGAGTCTGTGGGTCTCTGTGTGAGTCTGTGGGTCTCTGAGTATGTGGGAACCGGAGTATTTGGAGAAAATCCACGCGCAAACTTCACGCAGAAATGCACCCGAGCAGGGACTCAAACCTGGGGCTTCTTGCTGTGAGGGGGGAGCGTTACGCACTGTGCCACTGTGCCGCTCTGACAGTTAAACTGATACGTTTTACTCTCAGGATCTGGAATGTCTGCAATGATTGGTGACTGGGCTACAGACCAACAACTCACTACACTTGACAAAACCTGGTTTAACCACAGCCTGGCTTCGAACCCAGATGCTCAGTGGCGCCAGCTCAGCATCTCTGACCCCCGAGCCACACTTTCACCCAAATCGTTCGGCTCTCAAATTTCCGTTAAGAATAAAGGGAGAATAACTCAACTCGCTGCAATCCAAATCGGTGCGTTTAGCGGAATAAATGCTGTAATTTCCTGGATTACAAAACGGATTTTTTTGCTTTGTTTTGTTTCCGTAATAGCTGCTACTTGGCGCCTCGTTCCTCGATCCGTGCTCCTTCTACAGTTGTCGGGTTGTTGTTCAATACAATCGCCCGGCGCAGCGGTTGAAACAACGTTTCAAGTGTCTTAAGTCGCCGTGCCAAGGCTGCACTGATAACACGCGGCATGGCACAGCGGTGACCTCGCGTAACGATATTAATCCGTTCAAGATTAAAGTGTATCGTGATGTGAAATCGTCTGAAAGTGAGCCCCAATAATACTGTAGACTGTTTATGGTAATTCGTTCCAAGGCCTTGGAAGTTGAGATGTAGACGCAAGTCAGCTGTAGTAATCTGGGGCAGTGAGTTGACCCCCTCTTCTTCGACACGGTTCTCAAAATAAGGAGCGGGAAGGAACGCTCGACGCGGCTGTCCCGAAAGAGCAGCTACGCGGACAGCAATCCTCCTACGTCGAGACGTGACAAACCCGCATCGGTATAGTAATCGCGGGAAGCAAAACCAGTGTCGTAATTGTGACCGGCGACAAGCGACGGTAACTAATTGGCCGACAACACGCGTCCGTCAACTGGACACGAACGGCTAAATAAATTAACGCCGCGCCTCATCGGCCTCATACCATTTACTTGACACGGCGGGGATCACATTACGGGGCAGACACTATGCACAGCTTTGAACCGCTTCTTTGGATTTAAAATAGAAATGTTTCAAGCCTCCCATGGCTTTTGTTAAAGCAGGAATGTACCACTGGAATACTGAGCCAAGCGGTTGGGGGGCAGATAAAGTAAACCACCTGCTACGGGGGCCCACATGGAACATTCCGCTCGATGCTGGGATTCAATGGAGCTGTCGCGGTGTGATTAATGGTCGGGCCTGCGATGCGGAGGTTGCCGGTTTGAGTCAGTGTCCCTGCACGATGGACTAGACGGCTCCGGCGTGTCTCTGAAAGCACCCACACTTTACCCCACCAGCGGGACGGTTGGATGTGCCGCGGACAGTCGATCAATCGGCAGCTCAGGCGCGGTGGGGTAAAGTGTGGGTACGCCCCAGGTCTTCCATCACAACCTTCAACAAACTTTTAAAAAGTCACCTCTTCACCGACTCACAACAAACTGACTGAGCCAGGCCCCGTGCCTCCGAATCAACGGGCGCAACGCGCCCGGAGAATACGCGCGCGTTACGAATATATATTATTATTAATGCGAGCCGCCTTAAGGTGCCGGCATTTCTCGCCGTTGCGACCGAGAAATCGGGAGATTACAATCCGGCGGCGCGATCTGGCGAAATCGGCCGCGGAGCCGCTCGTTTACGCCGCCCGCTCCCCCTGCCACCCCCCCCGGAAGTTCACCCACCCCGTGGGGTCAGCGTCTCGGGCGAGTGTGTGTAAATCTCTGACCGCAGAAGCCGAACCACTCCACGCGATAAGGGGTGGCGATAAGCACAACGCTCACGTGAAAAAACTGACGCCTTCTGGATTCAAGAATTCATTATTATTACTGTTAACTCGAAGGCTTTCATGACCAATGTTCTTCATAGTGAGATTCTGTTTATGAGTTTAGGTCATGTGAAGGTGTGTAAGTGAAGTGCACCCGTCGATATGCCGGAGCAAACGAGTGAGCACATGCATCACTTACCTCAAAAGATGGCACCGACGTTTCGCTGGCATTACAGCTAGCATCATCAGTGCCATCTTTTGAGGTAAGTGATGCATGTGCTCACTCGTTTGTGCCGGCATATCGACGGGTGCACTTCACTTACACACCTTCACATGACCTAAACTCATAAACAGAACCTCACTATTATGATTGTTGTTACAGGAAGTCCCTGGGTTACGAACGCCCGTACTTACCTACCGACCTCCGTAAAGCCTATTATTAAAAGAAAATCGAGTTACATACAATGGTTTGTACGAACTAATGGGCGGACTAATTTTCGCGACGCTCAAAACTCTGTGCGTTTTCAGCGGTTTATTATTATTACTGTATTATTATATTTAAGATGTTTTAGGTAAAATATATACTTAATACTGAGACAAACATTTGACTAATTGACGCTAGATGTGAACCGTACGAGACTGTTCCGACTTGCGTACAAATTCGACTTACAGACAGACTTAAAAACGGAACTCGTTCGTAACCCGGGGACTGCCCGCATTTATTTAGCACGAGGTTATCGGCGCGCGGTTTCCGGCCCAAGTCGAGGAGTCGTCGACACCATTGCCAACAGCTTGAAGGCCACCGGGGTGCGGGGTTAAGG
>JAZEWU010000047.1:1021224-1033239 GCA_036362915.1 Geotria australis | reverse complement strand
AGCAGCCTGTTTCGATCGGCCACACACCACACACACACACACAGTCAGTCAGTTTGTGTTGGATGGATGGATGTTTAGTTGACAGCAGAAAGAATACCCAGTGAGCTTCCAAGCTCATTGCGGGACTCCTGCAACAACAAACATGCGAGTTGCTGGAAGGAACTGTTGAGCTGTGTGGCGCTCTTTTAACAGCTGTCCAGCGGGGATGGCAGTCACGGTGTTGGAGATGGGAGTTACAGTGTCAGAGATGGGAGTTAGTGTTCGAGATGGGCGTTAGTGTTAGAGATACCAGCCATTGTTAGAGATGGGAGTCAGTCAGTCAGTTTGTATTGAAGCTGGAAGGAACCGTTGAGCTATGTAGCTCTTTTTAACAGGCGTAAGCAACTGACGACATTTCAGGGCACCGGGGGCAATTTCGTCAGGACACTTAACATAAGCAGCATGTCTTCTTGCGTTTGTGGGAGGAGACCGGAGTACGCGACGAAAACCCACGCGGACACAGGGGAGAGAACATGCAAACTCCACGCAGAAAGGTGGCCGAGTCCGGAATCAAACCCAGGGTCTTCTTGCTGTGAGGAGGCAGCTGCACTACAAACCGCGCCACCCAGCCGACCCACCACCTGCATCGAAATCGAACTGCATCGGGCAGGACTTTCCATTCTGCCACGCGCAGATGTTACCGCCGCGCCATTCCACCACTCACCCATCCTGCCGACGGTCGACGCGGCCGGGTATCGAACCTGGAGTCACCGGGATCAAAGCTCGGTTCCGCTAACCCTTCTTGCACCCCCCCCCCTCACCACAAGAACAAGACGCCGGCGACATCAATCGATGGCGCATTAATATTACACGCAGGGCCTCTTAGCGTGGGGTCAATAAACGAGATCTTGGCCCAAAGGAGGGCCGATGCACTTAATAAGTCAGCTTTCATTAAAACACACTCATAAAATCACCCCCTCCCCTCCGCGACGTTGACCTGGGGGAATAATTACACGGCTGGCTTCAAGCACCTCGCGTGAACCTAAGAGACAAAATATAAAAAACCGCAATGATTTGCCCATCTGCTTTCACAGGGGGTCTTAAAGCCCATCCCCTAACACGCGGTCCCAACCGCCCGCAGCCTCTGTGATTGAACAAACTAGCGGAGTACCCGCCCTACGGGCAATCTTGTTCGGAACGACGGGTTCTCCCGACGACGTCGCGAAAATAAAAGCCGGAAGAGTCGGGCTTAGTAAGAGGGGTTGACGATGGTGCCGGTGCAAACGCGCGAATATAAAGCTGAACTATTCCGTCCATCCATCCATTTTATAAACCGCTGGTCCTGGTGAGGGTCGCGGTGGCAGCAGTCCAAGGAGAGTGGACCAAACATCCATTTCCTCAGCAACAGATTCCAGCTCTTCCTGGGGGGATTCCCAGGCGTTCCCTGACCAGGCGAAGGAGTTAATTGGCCTGCGGATTAAATTGCCCCCCGGTGCCCTGCGATGAACTGGCGTGCCACCATGCGTATAGCCCTCCCTTGCGCCCCGTGTCTGCCAGGATAGGCTCCGGCTCACCGTCTCTCTCAACCGCTGGGCCGCGACACATCGGTGGGCAAACGGCTGAGAACCCATGGCCTAATAATAATGATAATTTTACATTTATATCGCGCACATATTCATTCACTGTAGAAGGCACTCACTCGACGAGAGAACGACTCAGAGGCATAGCGAGGAAAGCGCAGAGAGGCAGAGGAGGCAGCCAGGCGGTTTTGCCGGCGCCATATTGCCACACAATGCTTCCAATATATTATGATGTTATCGGCCAAATAATTACGACAGTGTTTTTTTTTAAGCCGATGTGCCGGGAGATGGCATCGAACCGATCGCAAGCCTGGCGCGTCAACCGTCGCATACACCGTTTAAGCCACAGGGTGTCAGTTTAATTGAACACGTGTAAATGTAAGCCAACGTGTACTAAGCCTCAAGGGTTAACACCCCGTACAGATGCTCTGTTTGCTTAACACCCTGAGTTCACAGGAGAATATTTGCTCGTGCCACTCTTGACAAGCAAGGATAACCCACACACACAACTGACAACGATCCCACCGTGTAGCCTTCACAGACTGTCGGGGTAAAGTGCTGTTAGCGAGCGCCTATCAAGGCTGGCAAGGCACACGGTGGTGGTAGTGCGGCCGTAACAACGCCCGGCCGCCTTTGTCTCCCCCCGCCTTGCGCCATGGTGGCACAATGCAGTCGGAATTCAGTTAGGGGCCGAGTTGAACTAGCGGAGGCGCAGGACCGGTTCGAATTCGATTCGATTCTTCGAAGCGTGATGGTTATATGACAGTTTTCAATTGAAACAAATTCTTCATTAGGTGCAGACCGCCCTTCAACATTTAGAGATATAATAGTCAGTGCTGGCCTTAACGGCGGGCATTGGCCTCTCTTCTTGCTCCAGGCTAAGGGGCTTCTGGCATCTGTTGAGCTTCTGGACATCGTTGTTTTTCAGCTCCTCGGCTTCGAAGTGTTTGGTAGAATTTGCAGGTAATACCGAGTATTACTTGACAGGGATCGCAACGTGAACGCTTCTACCTTGATCCCAAAGGACCGGTTGAGATAACGAGGTAGCAATTCCTGACAATATTTCAGCTGGAACGTACACGTTACGTAAATGGCTGGGTTTACAACACGCGTGCCTACAACAGACACGCACACGCCACTCAAAGGCCAACAAGCTCAGGGGGGATGCATTTAAAAATTGCACGGCTGCTTCGACGGCAAACGCCAAAAGCTCAGGGCGACCTTCCCATTTGCACCGTGAGCGATCCGTGGCAGCGCCAACCGCAGCGCCACCGTTCCCGTCAGACGCACAGGCACGCGCGCACGCACCCGCACAAAGACAAAGTTCCCCCGTATAGCCCTCAACAGACTGCAGGGGCGAGTGCCGTTTGCGAGCACCTATGAAGGTCGACACGGCACACGAGGGGGGTGGGTGACCGGCACCACGCCCGGCCGCCTTTTGTCTCCCTAGTGGCGATGTTTACACGCCGTACCAGGTACTCGTTTGAGGCTGAGTCGACCTGGGCGAGGCCCGGGACCGGTTCGGAAAATCGTCAGTGGTGTTGGCCGCGAGCGGGATTCGAACTCGGGTCATGGCCAGGTTTGTATCCGAGCATAGCGCTAACCACTGGGCTACCGCTCCCCACACACGCACAGACACGCACAGACAAACAACCGGCCCCACTGCCAATAGCTCCGGGGCTCTACTCCGATCGCAACTTGAGCTTCGAATGGCAGCGCTCGGCGTGCTGGTGTGTTGGTGCGCGCGTCACACGCTGACAGAACCCGCTCCATGTGTTTGTATAATCCTGGTGTGGGGTGGGGAGTTGGGGGGGGAAGCACTGTACGGAGGATACCACTTCCTGTCTGTTTGCGCCAACTCAACCCCGACTCGGCGCTGACCTTGTGACCTCGCGTCGGTTTCCGTGCCCACGGTTTTGATGCTCGCCGCGGCCATCCTCGATCTAGCCTTAAATGATACGAATGTTAGGTTTCTGTAGTATCTGGCTTTCGCCCAGGAGGTAGCCAAGGGCGCTGCGGGGGAGCTGGGCGGGGGGGAAGGCGGCCACGCGGTTAGCCGGTGCCAACATTTGTCAAACACCGCATCCTATACGCTAGCGTGTTATCGCCGATTGATGGGTGTCTTTTTTTTAGTTATGGGAGGAAACTCATGCAAAACACGGGGCGAACACTCAAACTCGGCAGAATAAGGTGCCCGAGGCGGGGATCGAACCGCCTCGGCCAGAACTTTCCGTGAAGCGCGGATGTTACCGATGTACTAACCTCTCCTCCCTCGGAACACGGTAAATACACCCCGCCGTTTCATAGACACAGGGCATCTTGAGATTGGAGTGGCATTCAGACTGCTACGTAAATCCACCCTGGATTGTATTGACTGCCAGGGAGATCCATAGCCAGGCACAGGGAGAGCCGAGGACTCGCATAGAGCCTCGCAGACTCCGCACACAGACAATGATCCCCCGGATAGCCTTAAGGGACTGTATGGTCAAGCTCTGTTACCGAGTAGCAGCTATGGAGGCCAGCACGGCACAAGAGGGGGGCGGGCGGCCAGCACCACGCCCGATGCTTTCAACGTGGGAGGGGAAACGTCGCGAGGGAGAGAGGGAGATCGCTCAGTGACACGGATATCCCGAAAGAACAGCTCTGAAGAGCAACCGTCAAAATACCCGCTGTTTTAGTCACTTGAACCGTGGTCATATCTGAGCTCAGTGTACATCATATTCTATTGTAGAGACCGGTAGAGACACACTGCCTCACACTGAGACCCACTGATTCACAGAGCCCCATAGGCTTACACCGAGACACACCGACTCGCATCGAGACCTATGCCTTGACCGCCACTCTCGATAAATTTAATATAACCACCAACGTGTCCGCACAGCACCTTAAAACGCGGTCACGGCGAGACGCAATTAAAATTCACATTGTATTGTGTCGACCCATATTCAGACCCACAGACTCGCACAGAAACCCTTGCACACAGGCTCTCAATATCCATAACACAGTCTCTCAATATCCATATCACAGCTTCTCTATATGCTAAATACGCACACTGTTTTATCCACGGCGTCTGGAAAGTGGGCAGCATTTAGACGCTAAATAAAGGCGTACTGACATGTACACATATACAGCCTCACGCAGAGGCCCATGATAGATAGACGGACGTTTATTATTACAGCAGAACAATATCCAGTGAGCTCGCAAGCGCCTTAGGGGATTCCTGCGACACGACAAGCAAGCGAATTGACAAAAATAAATAAAAATGTAAAAAAATAACAAATGAACCAAACAAAAACATAACCATTTTACACACAGCACTGCACACAAGCGACCAAATACATAAAACATAAATAAATACTCCCGTTAAACATTGGATTCGCAGACAGAGACCCCGCAGACTCTATTAAAGAGACCCCGGTAGAATTTGCGCGATGACCTATGACCGAAGGCTTCCCCTCTATGAAATAAACATCCCTGCCGTTTCTCCGCAGGGCTTCGGGAAAGAGCGGCCACATTGAGACGCCGTATAAATCCGCGACGAGGCGACTCCCGTTCTCGCGGCACGCAAACTGCGTCTTTCCCGCTCGCCCCGTTACGTTTAGGATTCGCGGCGGTCACGAGCATCGATGAAACGCGACGAACATTAACGGTCGCAGCGTTAGCACGGCGACGCAGAAAGCACAAGTCTGTGTGGTTTTATCGGCGCGGTCTGCGATATTCGCACGGCTACGAACCCGGCTTTTGAACCACGGCCACGGCTAACGTCAGCAGCCAAGCATGTGTGGATTTATCACCCGTCGCGCCAAACATTAGCGCACAACTTACACGAGCAACTGTTTGTTTTGGAACGAGCCCGGTGCCGCGTGGAGTTAGGAACCCTCAGTCTCTGTACATCGTCCGTAGTCGACTTAGAAAACCCGCCGAGAAAATATCGCCCGCTGTGACGCGTCAACGGATTTTATGCAGCGCCACCGTGGAGCACTGCTCGTAGGGCACTCTATAACTACTCCCATTGAGGGTCGCGGGGGGCCGGAGCCTATCCCGGCAGAAACAGGGCGCAAGGCAGGGCTATACCCGGGACCCCAGTCCATCGCAGTACACCGGGGAAAATTTAACCAAGCCGATTAACCTTGCAGCGGCGTGTCTTTGGACTGTGGAAGGAAACCGGAGTGCCCGGCATAAAAAACTCAAACGAGCCGTGATTTAATATTGTCGTTCCCATCTCATTTTTTTACAGGCCTGGCCAGCGGTGGAACTTCCTCATTCCTCCAACAGGGCAGAGTCTCTCCGCCACAAAGCAGTAGTCATTTTACGGACCGCCAGAGGCAGGGGATGATTGGCCTGTGTAAACCATCCACACGCACCCCAACCAGGAAGTGCGATACAACCGTGGATTTTGCCGCCCCGCCAGCCCTTGCCACCCACCAACTTAGCCCTGAAAGCTGCCGGGTTAAACGGCCGATATCCACGTTGACCCCCAATTGCAGCCGAAGACCTTCCTTTAGTCGGAGGGTCTTCGGATCGTTATTTATCTGGAAACTGTCCCGAAATGTGTCCGCCAAGGGAAACCCGAGCAAGAGTGCTAGACTCCAAACCTGTTCACCAAGGAAGACCCTAGCAGGAGTGCTAGACCTGTTCACCAAGGAAGACCCTAGCAGGAGCGCTAGACTCCAGACCTGTTCACCAAGGGAGACCCTGGCAAGAAATGCCATATTCCAGACCTGTTCACCAAGGAAGACCCTAGCAGGAGTGCTAGACTCCAGACCTGTTCATCCAAAGGAGACCCTAGCAGGAGCCCCAGCCTCGAGGTGACACAGCTCTAGGGCGGGTGGCTTTGTTTGCAGCACGCAAACCCCGCGGCGCGGTTACGTTCCACGAAAGCCAACCGTCATGTACATGACGCGAGATAACAATCATCGGCGCAGTGTCCTCCGGCGGGCACTCCGAGCCTCTCCCACGGAGCGGCGGCCATAAAGAAGAAAGTGCAAAGAACGTTTGGGGGACGCCGTGACCTTAAACGACACGGGGCGGAGAACGGTCTCCGGAATGCAGCCCGACGTGTATTGAACGCGCGTCGACAAAGTTTCCCCCCCCCGGACTCCACCGCGCCTCGCCGGTTACATTTAGAATTTCTTGCCACGTGTATTTTCGAGAATCGCCTCTAAAAAGCCGCTCTTGCACAATAGCCGTGTCGGGCGTTCCTCCTCCGCATCGATGTTGGGGTTTTGTTTTTTTTTACGGCTCGATGTGTGGTGAGAGTTTTGGGCGGCAGGGTGGCTGTGCATCTGGTCCCTCACAGAAATAAGGTGCTCCGAGGTGGTTCGATTCCCGCCATCGGGCGCCTTTCTGCGCGCAGGTTGCGTGTTCCTCCCCTGTTGTGCGTGGGCTATCCGCTTTCCTCCCACAACAACAAAAAAAATTGTCCGATAACATCTTAATAAATAGAACGCAGTGTCTGGCGGGTAGGCGCCAGCTAACCGCATGGCTGCCTCCCCCACCTCTCTGCGGTTTCCTCCCACCTCCGAGTAATTCTATCTGTGCGTGTCATTACAAAATTGTCAAATTTATTTTCGGACCGTGGGAGGAAACCGGAGTGCCCCGGCGAAAACCCACGCGGACACGGGGAGAACGTGCAAACTCCGCACAGAAAGGCACCCGGGTCGGGATACAAACCCGGGTGTTTCTTGCTGTGAGGCGGCCAGCGCTACTCACTGCGCCACCGTGCCACCCACGTTAGATTCCTTCCAGCTTAACTGAAAATCGAATAATAATAATTTACATTTACAACGCGCACATATTCATTCAATGCCGAAGATATTCATTCGACGAGAGAAGGACTCAGAGGCGCGAGGAAAGCGCAGAGAGGCGGAGGATGCAGCCAGGCGGTTTGCCGGCGCCATATTGCCACACACTGATTCCTCTATATTATGATGTTATCGGCCAACTAATTTACGAGAGTTGTGGGAGGAAACCGGAGAACCCGGAGGAAACCCACGCAGAACAGAGGGGAGAACACACAAACTCCACACAGAAAGGCGCCCAAGGCGGGAATCGAACCGCCTCGGGCAAGACAATTCTTTCCTGTGAGGCGCAGATGTTACCACTGCGCCACCCTGCCGCCTACATCGACACGTGTCGAGCTCACTTCTGCCACCGTCCGTCGCCGCTGAGAGGAGACGGACACACGCGCGGTCCCGTCGCTTCACGGCCAATGAGAAACGTCGTCATCGATCGCGGCAGGAGGCCGAAGGTCACCGGGCACCTCGTGACGGGATCGATTCGGAGATTAAAATACGTCTCACGTGCATCCCCCGGCCCCCGGTTGATATCACGAGCGAGCGAGTAAGGATTGATCTCTTTACGATGTAAGCCCGGCGTTATGCAAAATCGCGATGCTAATGTTGTTGCATCCAAGATTAATTACGGCCCTCTGTCGATCCGCCGGAGCGATGAAGGTCTCCCACGTGCCCTTGACGGTCCGGGGGAGCGGGCTGTCGTTTGAATGCACACGGTGGCGCAGTGGTAACTCTTGTGCCTCACAGCAAGAAGTTCCCGGGTTTGATTCCCAGCTCGGGTGCCTTTCTGTGTGGGCTTTGCATGTGCCTCTCGTGTCCGCTTGGGTTTTTACCGGGCACTCCGGTTTCCTCCCACAGTGCAAAGACATGCTGCCGCACCGCTTTTAAACGCTCCTTCCGTGCCTTTAGCAACGCGCGCTGCCCATCGCGGTGAAGCACGATCCAAACCCGCGCCCTCACTACGATCGACACGCGAACAGAGAGAACTGCCTTAATTCATCCCCTGACTTGGCAGAATACGGGTGAAATATTCACCAACACAAAACGTGCTCACCGCTCCAATCCCTCCGCCCGCCAGCTCCCGGTTCCAAACCAGCCAGCACCGGCGTTGCGAAGTTTTCACCTGCCATGCCGCGTGACTGGCACGGCACTGGGGAGGTACCTTCCTCCTCCGGCAGGGGCTGAGGATCGGGTTGCCGATGGAGGCCCCGGCCAAATCACCGCCCGATTACGACAGTTTCCCGCACGCCGTGTCGTTTGAGGTCACGGTACCCGAAAACGATCGTTTATCTTTTTATTCGAATTCGATTCGATTCTTCGAAGCGTGATGGTTATATGACAGTTTCCCATTGCAACAAGTTCTTCTTTAGTTGCAGACAGCCCGTCAACATTTAGAGATATAATAGTCAGTGCTGGCCTTAAAGGCGGGCATTGGCCTCTCTCTTCTTGCTCCAGACTGAGGGGCTTCTGGCATCTGTTGAGCTTCTGGACATCGTTGTCTTTCAGCCCCTCGGCTTCGAAGTGTTTGGTAGAATTTGCAGGTTTTACCAAGTATTACTTGACAGGGATCGCGACGTGAACGCTTCTACCTTCACCCCCATCTTTTTATAATAATGATATATATTTGTACCGCGTGCGTATTCTGGCTCCGCGTGTGGTTTCGCAGTGTGTGGGTGCGCGGGCGCGCGGGGGCAAGACGGTTACCTTGCATCGCGCGATTACAGCGGGCCGTACTGTGGGTGGAGGCGGGATTTGGCTGTTGCAGTGAACCTCACAGTTCAGCTCTCATGCCAGGGTGTCTCTTGGTGAACAGGTCTGGAGTCTAGCACTCCTGCTAGGGTCTCCCATGGTGAACAGGTCTGTAGTCCAACAGTCTTGCTAGGTGTTTCTTTGGCGAATAGATCTGGTCTAGACTGTGGCACTCCTGCTAGGGTCTCCCTTGTGGAACAAGTCTGGAGTCTAGCACTCCTGCTAGGGCCTGCCTAGCAGGGTCGCGGGTCGAACCGGCAGGCCGACCTGGTTAATACTGCGGCGTGCGTCCATTGAGCGTAATAATACTACACAGGTAGGAATTAGCCGCTTCCTGCTGTACAAACTTGGCAAGGACGCTCCTGTAAAAAAAAAACTCACTCAAGTGCAGACAGACACAGACGTGTAAAGAAGACACTCTCTGTAGAATATGTAAGGTTTCACCTTTTCTGGCAATGAGAGACGTGTTAAGATCTTAAAACGCCAAATGGACACCTTTTTGCAAAGGTTCCAGTTTGTAAGCAGCCACACAACATGCTTGCGGCAAAAACATGCAAACGAATGCTATGATAAATGCATTGTCCTTCAACCCGATTGGCTAGAGACAGCTTTCGGTGGAGCCTAGTGTTAAGATCTTAACACGTCTCTCATTGCCAGAAAAGGTGAAACCTTATATATTCTACATTATTTGTATACCGGGAAAAAAGGTGCCCATAGTCTAAGACACTCTCTGCTTATCGGTTTCATTCGCAAGAGCAGCTCTCTGTGTGTGTGACACCATTACATCCGCAATCACAGCTTCGGAATGACCTGCAGTTACGTCGTAAAACGATAACGGCTGCTTCTATCTGGCCAAGACGGTCCCAAGGGGTTGCCACCAGCGTGCCTCGAAGCACAAGCAATCCAGATCGCTGCTAAAGGGCTTAAAAGTTCACCGGTAAAAAAAGTTACCACTTTCACTTAAAAAAAGAATAACCGCAGCGTAAGACACGGGCTTGAGTACAACGACAGCTCAGCAGAAAACCGATAACCTACAGTTTCCTGCTTTCGGCACGCTCTGCAAAAATCCCATCCAGTTCTTCCTTATTAAGACACCGTCCGCGTGAAAGATGCTTCGTAACAATTTGCCCGCCTTAGTAATTCGATTATTTACGTTTCCAGGGTGGCGGAATTCTACGCGAGACGTGGGCGGGGCGGTAAAGGCGCAGCCCTGAGACTGCTCGCTCGCGCAACTGTTGCCAGACAGGGACTCCTGCCATTGTTGTTGTTGTTGCTGCTGCCTAAGTGGCAGCTGTCAAAGTTGACCCGGGTTGGCCGGTTGCCCTCCAATGGTGGGGGGTATTGCAGCAGAATGTTACGGTCGGATGCCCTTCCTGACGCCAACCTCCTTTAGTTGGAGGGTCTTCGGATCGTTATTTGTCTGGAACCTCCTCTCCGGACCTGTTCACCAGGGGAGACCCCTAGCAGGAGTGCTCGATTCCAGACCTGCTCACCAAGGGAGACCCTAGCAGGAGTGCTCGACTCAAGATCTGTTCACCAAGGGAGACCCTAGCAGAAGTTCTACCCTCCAGGCCACAAAGCTTTGAGGTTCATTGGAACACACAAACCCCTGCACGACGACAAGCTTACAATCCCACTCACTGCGTGACCGGTAACAGTGGCGAATATATGAACTTGTCCTGGGGCCTCCCCTAGGGTCGACTCAGCCTTAAATTAGTTCCTGGTGCAGTGTAAGCATCAGCACTGGGTAGGCAAATGAAGCTGAGCGTGGTGCTGGCCACCCACCACCTCGTGCACCGTGCCGGCCTTCACAGGTGCCGCTCGCTAACAGCACTTGACCCAGCAGCCAAGTATAAGGCTTTAAAAGCTGCTGGACTTTGTAGCTCTGTTCCAACTGTCTCTAGCGCCTCAGTCTCTGCGTCTCGCTTCGGCTGGGCGGGGAATTTGTGCGCGTTATAAATTGTATTATTATTATCATCTAGCCTCAAGTCGCGATCACACACAGCTCAACTCAATAAACCCGTTGGCTCTCTTGCTATCATCGGGCGCTCCGACCTGCTGCCTGCTTTGCATAACCTATGTATAGCTGAGGAAGTATGTGCGTGTGGATCTATGTATGGGGAACGATAGCTCGGTGGTTAGCACGCTGGGCTACAAACCTGGTGACCCAAGTTCGAATCCCACATATTCTGAACCGGTCCTGGGACTCCCCGAGGTCGAGTCGGCCCCAAATGAATACCTAGTTCGGTGTGTAAACATTGCCACTAGGGAGACAAAGGCAGCCGGGGGTGGTGCTGGTCACCCACCTCGTCGTGTGCCGTGTCGACCTTCATAGGTGCTACTTGCTAATGGCACTTGTCTTATATGTCTGCAGATCCCCTTTAAGGTACCAAGTCCGGATCCTTCTTCCTGTTTCATTGAGCTTTACTTCCCACTTACTTGACTACCGTTTCAAAACTTTCAACACGATGTCAGACTTAGATTACAACTTTTGCGCCGGTACCACAAACTCCTTAAGCGATGTTCCCGTCTTTACCGTGACGTCAGAAGAACACGTTACACGTGTGTAACAAAATCGCCCGTGGGGCGGGTACTCTGCTAGCCCACCTGTGATTATGGCGAGCCACTGAGACATACCAGTTAATTCATTCATTGCGGTGAGCCGGAGCATATTCCGGCAGACACAGGGCGCAAGACGGGGCCATACCCAGGATGGGCACGCCAGTGCATGACAGGGCACGGGGGCAATTTAGTCCGCAGACCAATTAACCTATGCGGCAGCGTGTCTTTCGACTGCGGGAGGAAACCGGCGCGCGGCCGGCAAAAAAAACCCACGCCGACATAAGAATTAAAAACTATTAATTCGTCTGGGAATCCAGGCCCAGGAAGAGCTGGAATCTGTTGCTGAGGAA